>PDGT01000026.1:4356703-4547632 GCA_003671415.1 Megathymus violae
GTGCATGTATATTTGTATTTTAGTAGTTGTTTCTATAATATAACATTTTTATAACATATAACATTCTTATATTATAGAAACAACCCGCCACATGTTTTCAATTTCGCTCTGGGTTGATTGAGACAGAATGTGTGTGCATGTGAATTCAGTGCGCTCTTTATAAACTTACTACAACTCACTTACGCTTTTATTTTGGAAAATTTCAAGGCAATAGATTTATTTCCCGGGATGAAGGGTATCTTAAATTATGACACATAATATAAGTTTCAGATACACCAGTAATCGTCTAAATCTATTAAGGGGTTTTAGTGTTACACGTGAATAGACAGAAAGGCAAAAACTCCAAAAAAAATTTTATTCCTCTAAATAAAGATGCAAAGTTTACCCACTTTAAAAATTCCAAACAATATTTTATGTGCAGTTTTATTACTAACCAGTTGTGCTCGAGACTTCGTCCGCGTGGAATTTAACAAAAAAGTTATTTAGTAGAAATAAAAGTAGCCTAAATTACTCCTTATTACATCAGCTACCTGCCAGTGAAAGTCCCGTCAAAATCTGTCCAGTCGTTTCACAGATTAGCCGGAACAAACAGTCAGACAGACAAAAATTATAAAAATGTTATCTTGCTATATGTACCGTATATACATTCATATTCATGTAGTAAAAAGCGGTTATTTTAATATTACAAACAGACACTCGAATTTTATTTATTAGTATAGACTAGCGCCGGGTCCCTACTTAGTCCGGGTTCAACAATTAGTTACTATAATAAATATATACTAGCTATATATTGGCGAATACTCATACAGGATTTGTGAAAATTTAATGAATTTATATTATCTGCATAAAATAATTTTTATATTTAGTTCTAGAAGATGTAAATATTTGTAGGGAAAAACTTATACCCTGTTATGATCTACTTTGGATACTTAAAATAGATTAATAATATTTTTTAGGAGCTTTGCAAATAAACCTGTCTGTATAAACCAAAGTTTACCCGCAAATATTATAAAAATTATTAACCACATGCATCCAATATGCAATATATGTATAACCTTTAGAGAAATTTCATATCTCTTCTAAAGTACAATTTATTTATAATGTCTCTTATGCCGCACCGTCTATGTTCCTGAGTAGTGATTGACAGACTCGACAGGCATTCGTTAAGTCAATCGAGCATGGAGTTAATTTAGATCATTAATTATGACAGTTATATCACTCAAATCGTTCGCGGTTCGATTCGCTCGAAGGGCGCATTATGAAAATTTTGATTGATAAATTTTGATTTGAAGCGTTAACACGTTAAAGATTGGCACATTAAAATTTATAACATATAGTTATACAGTTTTATTGTATTATTACTGTAATTTGTACTAAATTTAAACAGTAATGTACACTAAATTACAGCAATAAAAGTAGGTGCCATTGCAGTAGGATACTTAATTTGTAATTCAGTTCACTTAATAAAATTGTGAATAATATATGTATTACTATCCTATATAGTAATTATTATTGTCTCGAACTTACTGATAATTGCATCTCGTATAACAAAGCCGTTTTTTATGCATAACTTATGCAGCCAGCATAAGTCACTATCACGTATGTACCAGGTACGCATTCATTTAAAAACGTTATTAGGCCACAATATAAAAAATTCAGATTAATTAATACAAATTGCGCTCCTGCTGAGATCATAATGCCTATCAACTCTTGTAATCTGATAGTGTGGAGCGCGGAATTGAGCTGCGCTTATTGATAATACATTTCTTGCATACAGGTACATTAATTGCTCAATTTAAATGAACCCTACATTGCAACAAATATTCACGTGCAGATTCATGGCAAGGGCATGAAATAAAATGCCTTGCAATAATATCTAAATACCTATGTATACTTTGAAGATTTATACTTTGCTTTGACAAGTTAAAGCACTTAGATCCTCTAGTTATTTGCGATGAATTAGGCCGTGAAAGTAAATATTCTACTTATGCTCTTTTGATATTTGAAGTGTATTTTGAGATTCGTTTTAGCGATCTACAATGATGTAGATACAAACTGGATTTTGGAGAATAATTAAATGAGTTTATATTAAGATCTATTGTTTATTATTTAATGTGGATAAATATCACGGTTTGTCTTTTAAGTAAAAAAAAATGTAAGTGCTCATTGCACAAAGAGTCCATATAAGAAAAAAATAATATTTTAACGTTAGTAATATATATTATGTAAAAATATGAAACTGTGGGGTGGGATAAATGTGAAATGTACGGGTTTACTTTATATGATTTTATGATGAAATTCACTTTATTATGAAGTGTTTTCTATGGAGTAAATGCTTAACCTCGAAAACATATTAATTTTACATCCTTCGATTAATGCTGCCCTCTGTGCATTCGAGAAAAATAATTAATATAATTTAATACAACAGCTAGATTAATTAACATTTAAATTTGGAACAACATATTTAGATTTAATATATTTTATTAATGTAACACATGTTTTTATTTATCATATACATATAAGAATATTAGAAAGACAAGATATAAAGCGGTTTCACTCAGAACATGTCATTCATCGTAATTGAGCAAGCGCGGAGTATACTTCGACCACGCTGCTCAAGTGCGGATCGCTGGTGGTGTTAGTAGTCAATCTACGAGTAAGTGTAAATAATTTTTATGCCACTCGAAGGCTGCGTGTATTATTTATTACCATTGAGAAAGTAACCTCCGAAACATTTAAGAAATTTTGCTTGCTTTGCTCTAATTTTGCTAATTACGTTACCTATCCAATAACCAGTCACTTCTGATGTTGCCTAATTTGGTCTGCCACTTTCGACTGGTATTAGTCGTTGGGCATGAACGCGCATGCGATTTACACATTAATAATATGCTGCTTAGAAAGTATAAATTCACATAAAAGCGTGATAATTAGTCAACACGTCAGTTTGGAGCGCTTGTCATTACTTAATATATATAATATCATCGAATTCCTGCCCTCTGTTTAAAAAAAGAACAAAATCATTATGTTACGAGGTGGAGATTATTATACTTTTCCTGGTAAGCTTATTAAACAGGCTTTCATATAAGTAAAAGTTTTGTACGTGCATATTAAAGTTTTTTTTTAATACAGCAGTAGTTATTAGTGAAGTAACAAATATTCGTTTTCTTAAAATGTGATGCGATTAACTATTTCCTATTTGGTTTAAAACACTCAAAAATTGATCTATTCGATCATTTAGAACTAGCTATATTGAAATTGATCGTTTGAACTATATGAAAATAAATAAATAATAAATATATAAAAATATTATAAATTTAATATATGCGTGGTATATCAGAATTATTTTTTTCTTTTATACACATAGTTAAATTCTCAGAATTTCCTCATATTGATTAACTACATGACAGTCCATCTCCACTTGAAAAGTATCATTCTAAAAATCTCCTACAAATTATTTTTACTATGTTTCTGAAGAGTAGTGAGAATTCAAAAGAGAATTTTCATAAGCGACCTTACACAATCTAACTGTTGAAGTCATTTTGTTCATTTGCAAACAGTCAAGAACCGGAGGTTTGACTGTGAATAGTTTGTTGATTTAATTTTTAATACTTGTTATACTGAGTAGCGCAGCAGCAAAAATTTTAAAGAGTTATTAAATGTAATGCAGTCCTTGATCTACCTATAAATTATCTAGGAAGAACTACAGATGTCTTGTGTAGGTGCCCACATTGGACAACTGGGTAACTGTAATGTACCAACGGTAACACCACCGTTTGAGTCGTTGCAAGTTTGTCTCATAATGGTTTCTATATATAAAGGTAATTGGAGAGCGAATGTAGCTTGGTCGTACACGTTAAAATGCGAAAATTACCCAAAACCATTTTAACTGGTTGTAGAATTCTATTATCAAATTAACACCTTTTAATGATGCAGTCTGAAAATGTTTGAAAAAAATTGGCATTAACAATGAACTTACAGTAATAGTACTAATACTTTTATTATATAATATTCCTCTTACAGTATTTTTAATGGATTCAGTAACTTTTATTGAATCGCTTCATCGGACTGAGTAAATATAATTAAAAGTATTACTTAGCGTTGACAAAATTGCTGTTTCCTTAGAGTCAGATTATTTTAGAACGAAAACATAATGTTATACCGTTTACCGTTATTTCTTTTTAGTAATTTATACTGTCATTACGTATGAAAATTTTTAACAAATTTAAAGACGATTTTAATATTGTTTTTGTATAGTGCATGCTTTTCATTTCATAGTTGCAGATACATATGACAAGATAAAGATCTATTTAAATGTCACAGAGGCATAAATTAGGTCACTAATCTATGCGTATCAAAAGTATTTTAAATCAACTGATTCGAAGAAAGATTTTGTGACAGACGGACTGATGTAAAAAAATCCTATTGATCCCATAAAGATACAAAACCTTAACAAAACTAGAAATCTTAACACAGAAAGAACCATGTTTTCTCTCATGAGAGGGAAAGAGAAAGAGTAAATTTTTTTCTGGTGAATCTCGAATGTTTAAAGATAGAGATGAGGATGAAGTTTTGAATGCTCGTAGTCAAGAACACTGAAAAGTTAAATGCAGATGAATGTTTATCGACGAACTTTGAAATCTTCATTCCTTCTCTTTAACTTTTCATTTATTTTCAGTATAAAACTACGTGAAATATATAAATGAGAGAAACATGATGAATGTTGTCTATAAATAAACGTATTCTGTTAGTTATTTTGACAAGATAATTATTTTTTTTTTATTTTATTCAGACATTAGGTGTACTTTAGTTATTATACATAGTTAAAGTTGTATTCGGTGAATTTGATACAGTCATTATGTACATAATAGTATAAGTAATTAAAGTATGTGTAACTGCTGGCTACAAAGCCTTCGCTTCTATTCGACACGCACATGGTCCTTTTTTACAACTATAGTCGGTACGCTACTACTTCTGTAGACTCGCAATATGTACTAATAAAAAGGCTTCACAAAAAGGATATAATACCAGTAATAATATTTATAACTTAATGATAATACTGATAATATAATCCTTACTTAGTATACTTCCCCAATCCTATGCTGGCAGAACAGGGTATCGTAAGAGGCGACAGAAGCTAGCCTGCTCGGTGGTAAGTAAGCCTTCGTGTAAGGACTATACTATCAGTATTATTATGGAGTCATTAATATTATTACTGGTATTATTATCTTTCTGCGAAGCCTGCCTGGCTGGCTACCACCCTCCTGCTTAAGTCAGCCGCCAAACGATCGTCGTGTTCCGCCTGGGGGCTTGAGAGCACTGGCTCTCAAAAAGAATGTACTGACTTTCTTTCTCACCTGCTTCTGATTTCCTGGCCGACGTTGCATCAGTGATACCTTTGGTCTTGCTGGTGTCCTTAGGCGTCGGTGGCCATTGATCATTAGGTGAGTTATCTGCTAGTTTGTCAGCTATTACCAAACAAAAAGTCAATGTTAGGTATAAATCCGCACATGATAACAACTGTTAATTGTTGCTTTCACATGTCCTTTTGGTGTTCATCGTTTTAAGGCCTTTTATTTCATCATTAACTTAAGCGTCTACAATGTGTTTTTATACGCCTAGAATACGTTTTTAGTGAGGTGAAATTGTAATAAGATTTGTTACGGGTTAACTTACGTCACGAGAGATAAATCAAGTTTATGTGACGTGTTCTGCCACACGGGGATTTATATCGTTGTGTAACAGCAGTGTTCTGCCTAACGTTGGTATCTGCTTAGTGGAACGTTATCCTGAGAACTATTTATAAAAGTCTCTTTTTATTACTGTTTGTAAGTAGTAATTATTAAATTTTTCTTTTGTTTCAGGTATAATTACGTACGCACTTTGAAGGAAACCTAATTGATGTAATATGAAGATCCGTTATATTATCTCTTAATATGAAATACAATCGGAGGAAATCTTCTAATCAA
This sequence comes from Megathymus violae, assembly GCA_003671415.1. Classification (NCBI taxonomy): domain Eukaryota; kingdom Metazoa; phylum Arthropoda; class Insecta; order Lepidoptera; family Hesperiidae; genus Megathymus; species Megathymus violae. The sequence continues at coordinate 4,362,670 of PDGT01000026.1, forward strand.
TGTTAAAAATCATATAAAATGTATTATGTATTAAGCATAAACATGTTATTTTAAAAATAATACATTACTACGCGTTGGCGATTCTTTACTCTCTTTGTCTTGATATTTAGAGTTTGAGGTTGCTTAAATATATTCAGTAGTAGGAATGGTTTAGTGGTTCAAACATCCGCATTCCGCACGAGGGGTGAATTCGAATCTTGCACGCATCTCTGAGATTACAAAGTAAGGTCATTGTGTGTCATTTCCATTTTTTATTATCACTTGTGTCGGCCAGAATTCTACATATTGTTTCAAATATGTGTGAAATCTGCCAATACGTACTTAGCTAATACTAATTGACTTTACCTTGTTGTAAGAGGAGACCGGAGTCGTATAGTGATGATGAAAGATATTCAAAAATTGCAGTGGGTACTGAATACCAAGTAGTCTGCAATTTCTTTGTGTTTCTTTACCATGTAAATAAAAAAATATATAAGACCCTTTTTAAATTATGTTTAAATACATAAAATATTTTAACACAAAAAGGTTTCCTTAAATTAAGCACTCAACGTAAACGGACACTGGTCTTTTTTATTTTTTCGCCTCTCAGAGTAATAAGAGCAAAAGTTTTATTTAGCAAAATTATCAACCTCTTGATAACTAAAATAAAACCTTAAAAATACAAACTCGATAAGTGGATACGTTAACAACTTTATAGCGCGGCCTCTTCATTGTTCTCACGCCGACGTGTATCTCTACGTATCTCAATTTGAATAAAATCCCTCTGAATTTTAATACAAAGAACAATAATTAGGTTCGATCATAAAGAACTTGTACTACCGCGTTGAAGATCTACCACATGAAATCGCCGCATAAAAAATTTAAGTATTACCCACTAATAACTTCACGTAGATGTTTTAATGAATTACATTTAATTACCACTTTGATCAAGTTGATGTACTAAAGTATTCTTAAATACTTAACTATACAGCTCCAAGAATACGTCTTGGAGCATATCGTTCATATTTTCATGCACAACTATAGCATACAAGTTACAAGATGTGCCAGGTTTAAAGTAACATTCAAACGTTTCTTTCCCATTTCAAAGCCTTGAGTATCAAACATAATTATTGAATAAAATTTTGAAGCAAATTTCAAGTTTCTACATAATTTGGCCGAAAAAACCACAACAATTCTTCATACAAAGCACTTTGAAAAAAAGCCTTTAAATGAATGTCCAGTTAATTATCTTGAAATGTATTTATACTATCATTCAAATCGATGATGACACCGAATTATATTTGTCCATACAATTTTAACATCCTCTAGAACCCTCATTTAATTTTTTGATTCCCGAATTACTTCATTTTTTGTCTGTATGTTATTTATGTCCGTTATACAACATTCACTCATAACAACACATATAAACACATGTAAAATGATGTCTCATATATATCGGAAGAAAAGGTAGTTGTGAATTGGTCAGACGATGGAGGGGATAGGTGTTAAGCGGGGGTCGTGATGAACAAAAGCAGTCTTGTGTTTAACAAGGTATGGATCAGACGTGTGCTTCTTGTCCAGAGCTGAGTGTATTAGTGAGCCCATAAATAATGGTCCCCAGTGTCTCTTAATAAAGATCACCGGACTTTACAGATGTTATTTGATTTTTTTTTATATTAAAAATAATTAGGTATCTATTGACAAATTAGAATAACTTCATCTTTTGCAACTTTGCTTCATAGACAACTGAACGTCATAATTAATTGTCTATTCTTATAAAAATATCAAATTTCAGGTTGCTCGTTCTTTATGTATTATTTTATAATATTATGATAATATTATTGCTATAAATATTGGCTAAGAGTTGACATAGAACTTAAAAATCGAAATTACTCAGTATTTCAGTGTGTATATTTTTGACGTTTTATAATAAATTAAAAACGAAATCCCAGACTGTTCAAGTTTTTACGTATTGTAAAATGGAAATCAAGCAAACAACTATAAGAGCTTTTATTTTCGAGAATGGTGGTACATGATAGTCCATCACTAGAAATTATGTTTACATTGAAAGTAATTATATTGGAAAATCTTTTTTTAAACTTATATTACCCGCAATACTATTTCTTTTCTTATTATTGAAAAGAAATTTTTTATAGGCGCGTTACAAGATTTTTGGTAGGTGAAAATCTTATGGGATCGCATTAGCTACATGCTAATATTTAAGATATATTTGTTTATATATGTATATAAAAATATAATATAAAGTTTATAAAAAAAGTAGTATAAATATATATCAGTTATTATTTTAATTAACTTGTATTTATAATTTGTATTGGGGTTACGAAACTCTTATATGTTTTAACTGATAAATAAACTCGGAGTGCCGATAAATGTCAAAATAAGATGAACGTTAATAAGTTTAATTCAAAAAATTATGGAATTTTATTTTTTAATATTACAATCGGTTTAAAAATTCAAAAAAACAGTTTTAAGTTTTCACTTCTGTCGGCCGTCCTCATGGCTGCCTCCGATTTTTTTTTCAAATCTTAAATTCATTCGTTCAACTAATCGTCAGTCAGCATTACGACAAGTGGCTAAAGATGTTACATTTATTGTACCGGTTAGCTTACTATGTAAATGGTTATGATAATGTATTAAAATTTAACTTAAATGGAGTAGAAACTGTAGAGTCACGGTTGGTTAGCATTCAAGGGTGGTGGTTTCCTTGAGTGGAACCGGTGTACCTACTGTTGTGGCGTGATGCAGCGAATATAAGAATACGTTAACTTCAAGTCAAGATAAGCATGCTTGGATGCAAGCTCCTTAGCTAGCTCAGCTTTTATGTCAGGATTTAACGTAGATAATGGAAGGTACAAGACTTGTTAAAATAAATAGTGAGGCAAAAGAGTAAAGTTCTTAAAAAGAAGCACTATTATTAGAACATTTACCTAACTTTAACAATAAAATTATATTGTTATGTCAAATATTTTTATGGAGTGGATTGTGGTTTGATTAGAAGGTTATTTAGTCTGTTCAACAAGTTCAAATTATTATTAATTAAAACCTACTCGAATTCGAGTTCGAATTTCGTGAGTTTGTGTGTATGCGAAAGGTATTTTCCGGTACATATGTAAATATTTAATAATACGTAAACCTTTCAAAAGATGTAATTATTACGGATGTGTATAAGCTGTATATCATTATATATAAGTATATAATTAATTCTTCAACCCGACCAAAGTCGGGGTGGGTCATAAGTTAGCCCTTAAAATATGAGCTCATTTCTCATTGCATTCGGAATGACAGACAGAGAAATGTATTTCGATGAATTTACAGCACATAGAAAATTGCAATTGTTATAAAGAAATTATTTAAAAAAATAATTAAATTTGTCATAAATAATCAATAAAAACTAGTAATAATTATAAAATTGTAAAATATTCTTAAGGAATAGAAAATTTTCAATACAAACGTTCCGACACTCGGAACCCTTATGTCCATTATTTATAATTTTAATTTGACGCCAAAACTAGTCAATTGGGCACGAGGACACCGGCGCTGAAGACAGTATACTACGTTAAATAAGTTTTTATAGTATTATAAATATCAATTTAAGAATTTGTTAAAATTATACCCTCCTCTAAACACTTGAAAGAATAAAGCCCTGTTGAAAAAAAAAGTTCATATTTATTTTTTAATGTAATATACAATTGTTACAAGCTATAAAAATACTGTACTGTACTATATTGCTAATACTATACCTATAAGTACCTATACTGTATTATAAAAAATATTTTATGCTGTATACTGTCTTCAGCGGTGCTGTAGTTAAATTTAAATGATAAATAATGGAGATAGAGTTCTAGGAGTTGAGACATTTTTGCATATTCTTTCTTTTTTAATTAATTAATAATTCATAGATTTTGAATTAATAACATAAACTATATACCTTTTTTATCTGCATTTATTAATAACAATTGCAATTTCTCAAGTGCAGTAAATTCCTTGAAATATATTTTTCTAGAAGTCCTTCCGCATCCAATGAGGTGGAGAAGAAGATCCATTTGTAGGAGCTTTATCAAGAATTTATACCAATTTGACTTTGTTGATCAGACTAATTGGGACCGCTTACAAAAATATTCTATATAAGTTTTCGAGAATAGGAATTCGTCACTAGTTTGACTGATTTAGGTCCTGCGCATGAGATGTTATCATCTCTTATGAAATCCTGCCGCATTCACATAAGAGCTTTCTCCAATGTTTTGATTATTGGCCCTTTATGTGTTAATAAATTAACAATTATTATAATCCTAACGAAGCAACATATTCATCACTACGCACCGTACAAATTCTTATTTTTTATGTCTCCTTCATTATATTTTTTGTAAGCCGTGTATTTATAACAAGCATGCCTTTTTCGTACAAAATCATAACATATACGAGATTGTTCATTAACACAATATTCAAGAAAAAATCTTAAGTACCAAAGCGAAAGTTATACGGCCTTGAATTAATTACTACTATAATTGGATGTAACGATGGAGAAAATTCATAACTTTTAATTAATAGGGACTTAACGTAAATCGATTTGTACTAAAGGCTCAATAATCGACCGTCTGTGTAATTAATAGCATCTTTAATATTCGTTGAAACATAATTTTATAGTACAACGATAACCATCTTAAAACATTTTGTAACCAATTATTTAATATTATAGCGATATTTAAAAATGTTGAACTAATATGAGGTTTGGTTTAGACTAAGGGGACTATTTCTGGGCATTATCTTGGCGTTTTTCTAGTCTGAAAACCAACCTACTTCGGTAAGGATTGTGAAGGGCTGGCCTCTAATCACGCGTGCGTCGGAAGTGCGACATAGGTTAACGATTGTTACATAGCGGATAATCAGACAACTTCAACGGTTTAACGTACTTAAAGTTAAACAAGTATATAAGAAGCTATAGTAGATGTGTATCTACTTTGTTTATTATTAACACATCACTAAGTCTTTATACCGACTGTGTGTTTTGAATATTGAATTTTGGTAACTATTTGTAATTTAGAAAATTATACTGAATATAAATTTATATTGTTTTACTCGTAGCAGGGAAAGACAAATCGTTACGAAAAGTCATACCTATTTGAGAGAATAATAAAATTGTGTCTGCCGAATTAATAACATTATTGTGTGACAAACCAAATAAAAGAGATTAGTACGCGTGGCACGTATATTTTTATATTTTTATTATTTTTGTAATTTTTTTTTTATTCTAGGCATCTTTAAGCAATTGTTTGAAGGCATCTACAGTGATAATATACGATTATAATTATAATTAAATTTATATTAAACCTTTCACTATACAAGCTCTGTATAGCTCACCTTTTATTTGCTTGCTTGCGTATACTTAAAACCAAAATATTATGAATGCAGCGCCTCCTCCAGTAATGTATTCTAACCTTTCATTTAGCTTTAAAGCCAAAACATAGCTTCCTGACTGTTCTGACCGAAATCCAAAAGCCGATAGGCCGATTAAGGATCCCTTTGAATGGAGCACATAAATATTATAAATAATTATATGCCATCATGGATTCTATCTTGGACTCTATTGAGGACTTTCAATTTGTCAGCATGGAAATACGAGACAACTTAAGATTATTAATACAAAAAATAAAATTAAAATATACCTAACGCAAAGAAAAAGGATGTTTTTTAAACAACAATTTTTATTCTAGCTTAATTGTGCCCTAGAGTAACCTTAAAGAGCAAATTATAGAGGGTAAAATAAAATGTTATGTAAATGTGTCTGTTTTATAACTAATATTATATCAATTAACTAACAATGGTTACCATGGTCAAACAACTAATTAACTCAAAAAACGAATTCCTACTTATTGTGTTCGTAGTTCTATTATGCTATTGCTATAATAAATGATAGAACATCGTTTAATCCTGCAAATCTTACAATGTCTTTTTATCAGCTTAGGTTGTTGGCGTAGAGGTGATTTCAGTTTTTTTTATTCAAGGTAAAAGTGTAGAAAATACAAAAACATAAAAGTACCAAAAATTATCTTGCTTTCCGATTTTAGGTGTAAATTTCGCAGCAAATTAGGTAAAGAAACTAATACTTACGCATTAGTATTAGATAGAGAAATTCTTTTTCGAATTGAAATTACGACACGGTTTCGATGCCGGGGCAAAGAAACCAATAGCCCCGGTTCACACCAGTGCACACCGCTTTTATTGAAAAGCTCGGTTCGCGCTCATTTTTACCGCGCCTTTATTCCATTTTACAATAACACTACCAGTACGTTTATCGTTATTTAGATGTTGTTCAATTTTATTTTAGAACCAATGAGTTTTCACAAGAAATCGATGTAACACGTGTTCAAGGAATAAACTTTTCGCTGAGCAGTAACGGAAATATTGAAAGGATAAACAAAGAGCCATAGCAGTGACTAAATGACGAGAAAGAATATAATAAACTCTGCAGAATCCTAAGGTGAAAGCAACTGAATCTTTCTAATAAAATATTACGTACGTATATTTAAGAAAAGTGTAGGTTAAAGGGAATCTCTTTCATTCAATGGTCAAGAAGATAGTTAATATCTTTAGAAAATAACTTATGTTTATTATAAAAATGTTTTTTTAAAACATTTGTACAAGGTTATTTATAATTTAAAAGTAAAACAATATGTTCCCATATTATTAAGTCGTTTCGATAAAAATTAAATAGTCGTTTTTTAATATTAAGGATATAAAATATCTGAGTACAACCAATGTTGCTTGAAAAAATATTCACGCAGATAGTAAAACAGCTATTACCCTCTTTTTCGTTTGGGAGTGAAAGGGAATATTAGTATGCATCTACAGTATTTTCCGTATACGATTTGTTCCCATAAAATGCAATAAACATACACATACAAATATAATGGTATCTCGCTTTCACAAATTGTAAAGTGACCGTTATTTTAGTACAAGAAGATATAGACCACCGCCCACAAGAAACTTCTTTAAGAGCACCCACAGATTGTCGTGAGCGAGTTTCATTTTGCGTGGTCACATTGCGTTATGATATTGAAATATGCGAAAGAATGTGGTCACAAAGTAACTGTGATGTGGTTTACTTGTAGTAGTATTTTGCAATTTATACAGACTTTCATAGGTGATCCAGATACTGTTTTTTGTTGTCTGTCAGTGAAGAGAAAAATTTTACCTCGAATTTTGATAGAGGCTTATGCTGCAGACAATTCATAATTGTTTTCTATAGACTTTAACTAATTATTAACATTGCAAGATCTGCTGCTTTCCTTGTAACTTAGGAGGTATCCTGAATCGTTCTCCACCACGGTGATCCAATGCTGTTCGCTGAAGAAGTTAATGGTCAAACCGAGTGTCTTAAGTCTTATATACTTCTCTTATAAGGCTTTTAATATGCCTTAACAACTGCAAGCGGGTTTATCGGCTTAATATGCTTGACATTAAAGCGTTTAAAAAAAATTCAGCTAAGCGAACATTCATTTCACTACCACAATGAGTCTAAGGCTCATCATCAAGTCATGAGTGTGGCTAACACCGTATTTATTATTATAACAATTAATAAAAAAGCTTTTGAACTTAAATTTGGCAGTCTATAGGCTCTGCCGAAACCAACAAACGAGTGTATGATTATATGTATGTTTGGATATAATCAATGATTTAACTTCAACTACAAGCATTACTTTATTTAAACAAACTCTCCGAGCTCGCCGTGCGAGAACGTAAGTGACAGTGGGGCTCGATCTGTTTGGATTACGTGCGCTCGTGACGGTGTACGGCTTACAACTTATTTATTTGTTGTTACTTAAAATCCTTAAGGTAGGTCCGAGTCGCCGTTGTTTATAAAGACGATGACTTCACACGCGTTGTTATAAACACCAGTCGGAATAGTGGTAAAGGTGACGTGATATATGCAGCCAGTATTTGTTGATAATTGTGTTTTAAATTTCTAACATTGCTCTTATAAAGAACTAGGACATATGTTAAGACCCATTCCCTTTACATCTGGGTCACCGTCAGAATGAAAGGATAAAGGAATAGACCATGACGTTTCAAAAACGGTTACAGACTTCACCTATTTTTGAGAACATTATAAACTGACAAATATGCAGCAAACTGTAGTTTTCTTTCAAATACTCACATATTTTCCAAAAGTGGATCATAAACCCGATCTTCGATTATGAGATTCGTAAAATCATTCCTCTATCTGTGGAGATGCCTTTATATACAACTAGGGTCCTGCTCAGACTTCGTTCGGCTTCAAGAATTAATTGTTGTACATACATATACACTGAATATCTAACTAGATGGATATCCATCTAGGATAATGTATCTTTCAAATGGCAAAAAATTGTGATGGAAATTATCCTCCGATGTATACAAACTCAAAATATTATGCATTCTCTCTTTATAATATTACTATAATGATCATTTAACTTTTGAATGATTGACGGATTGACAGTCAATTCTCAGTATACTTTTTTTACATGAAGAACATTGCTGTGCTACAAGGAGGATCCAGCTATGTTATTTAATTTTTTGTTAATAAACATCAAAGAAAAGACCACGAAGGGAAAAGTAGTTAGGTTATCTCATGATAAATAGTCATCTTCGCCATTGGAGTTTTATAACACTTAAGCAGAACCTATTTATTACAGCCAGGAAACATTATCACTGATAATTAAGCGGGCAAAAGTAATCTAGTCCTAGGATAAACTGCACTATCTGATTGTGTGGTAGTTTAAGATACAAATATATAATTTAATTAAAATCTCTTCTTCTTTATCATTTATATAGTTTCATTCGTGCTTGAAGTAATTCTGGTATCAAACCAATAAAAAAATATCAAACCAATAATATAATAATAATCTGATCAAAGTTAATACGTTATATGTATACGATACGAAATAATTCATTCTGGAACTAATAATGAAAAATTGTCTTAACATTTTTTCTCACCAGGCACAGAGATTCTAATCGTATCTCTGTATACATAAAAATATATTCAGTTCCAGCGACTCCATGTATTGGATTGGTCTATCTGTTTATTTTAGTACGAAAAAGTAAAATGGAAATAGTGAAACATTAGAGTCATTGCTTCAATCTAGAAATCACGTGCGGACGTAATGTTAAATGGATTAAACTTGCTTTGTCCCCAAGACGCCCATAGTCATGAAGACACTGTAATGGAATTAAATTGTAGTAGTGCCTTACAAAGAATAAGTAAAGGTTTTATACGGCTGTTCTTGGCGGCATTAGCTTTATTCCCCAGAAATGAACATTGTAATATAAAATTATTTACTTTAGGTACCTTAAAGAAAATTACGCACCCAATACTTTTGTCTATCAAGAAAATGTAACTGTTAATTTATTTAAAAGAAATAAAAATACGATATCATAAAAAAAATGGAAATATATTTATATTCAATTCCATAACAAAACATTGAAACAATTGATCTATAAGTGTGATAAGATTATAAGGTATCATCTATTTATATTATTGAATAAGTAAAGAAGTAACTAGTATCACGTATAACCAGTCTTCGTCACTTTACATATATCGTAAAAGTTAAAAATAACCAATATTTATTATGATGTCAACATTGAATAATACATAGACTTAGAATAATTTGTGTATCAGGATGAGTTCCTCTTAATCAGAGAAACTGATTTGTAGTGGAAAGCATTTACCTACAATAAAATTGAGGTAAATTTTGTAAAAAGATTTATAATAAATGACTGGTATAACGAAATGGTATCTTTTCATAAAACCAGTTAATACAAATGTTATGAAGGTATGGCGGTAAATAATAAAATTCAGAACAATAGGCGCCATAAAACCGGCGTATTGAAAAGAAGTACCGCGACATTAGTGGACTCCCTGCCTTATGCTGAATATTGCATACACGATATTTTTTTTGTCACCTGCGGCATCAATTGTCCTACTGTTAAAAAAGCGTAGCGAGTTCTGGACAACCCGAAAAGTAAAATAAGCAAAGGTCAGGGCCGCTCCCAGGTTATCAGTCATTGTTAAAGCAAAAAAGACTAATAAACAAAGAAAACCTTGAAGAAAAAATACTGTTCATACAACAAATGCTATTACCTATATGATTTATAGTACTAATAGTTCTCATAGGAATACCACTACAATCACGACCACTGCAATATTGCCTTACCAGCACTACTATCATTACTACGACTGCCAATCCCATGACAATTACTACCAATACAACCATTATCATTACTACTACTACTTTTAATTGTTACTAAATAATCAAAAATCAAATCGATAATAAATACCTTATCAATGTACCTCCAAACATACTTCCAAATGTATTTTGTATGATTATGTATTTCCAAAATAAATTTATTTGTTGTTGTTAGTATTCGAGATTATTCTCTACGGATACGAGTAGGTCTAGGAGATATATAATCACTCTGTTATCTTATGATATGTCTTATGATATGTCTTATGATATGTTATTGGAAATTTGTCCTTGTAACTGTCATTTAAAATGATTAAAATTTTTGATTTATTTATTTATATATAATTACTTATTACATAAATCATCTACTTATAAATTGTCCGATATATATCCAAGCATAAAATTTAAATAATACCCTTAAACCGTACTAGATGAGATGAAAACAAATGACCATAATAAAAATAAGAATTCTACAATTGATGAAGATTTTGTAATATGAAATATGGTTGAAACCTTCATAACATAATACGAATTAATAAAAAGCAAATTGGTTGGAATAAAAATTTATAAAATTATTTTTCTAAAAGAGCAAACTGTTTATAATAACATCCATCGTATGAATAAGCTGTGAAAACTTGAGTCACATCGTCAAAGGAGATGTTTGTACGTAACGACGATATTAATATTAAAGGGCGGAAGTAGAGGCAAACATATAAGGTATATGTAATTATTGAGTTCTTGGATAGCAATAGCGCCGACAGAGGTAATGAGAAAGGTTGGTAAAGCTTGTAAATGTTATATGGTTGTAAGAACGAAATTTTTCTTAAGAAGTCGTGCTTCTCTAAGTTTATAAGGTTGAGAGTTGAATGTACATGTGCTGTAAGTACAAGTAAGATGGTCGGTGTATTCTCAGCGCCGCGGGGCTCGTCTTAACGAGCCTTTGCGTTGACGGCGGCAATCGCGACAAACAACTTTCGAGTATGCCACTTTTAAGATTACATGTTAAATTTCGCTCTTCATATCGGGTTTATTAAAAATATCTCCTGTTATGAATATTGTTACTTTATATGTTGCTGTCGATATGTCTGTTTGATTATATCTGAAAATTAATTATCGCCACACCGGTAAACTAATACATTACTGCGCTCGATTGTACTTATGATTACGGTGACAGTTGAAGTTGAGTTTAAGAATCGAAAGCAGATTGACAAACTTTCCACATCTTGGAGAAAATTAGAGCGGTCCATCCACGATGTCTTATTTTACTGTAGCAGATAGGTTTTTGAAGTCCCGTATCGCATGTCTCATAGTACTTCTTGGGGCAGTAGATTTAGCACGACAAAAACATATTGACCGCGACATCCTGACATTGACGTAATTGGAAATTAGAGGAACTCAGCAAAGTGAAACTCTAATTTAAATTATAAGCCGCATAATGTCAAAATAATGCACAACCCACTTACGTTTATTTCAGCTTCGAAATCATCGTCATGATTATAAAGTATGGCATATTGCATTATATAAACTAAACGTTTCCAACGTAATCAATATTAAAAAAATATTATTAATGGTCAAAAATGAATTTATTTTTCTTAAAATATTTTCCTTTTGCGTCAATGCACATTTTCATAGGATTGAACCAATTTTGAAAACATTTGTGCCACTCCTCCGTGGTGACGTCAGATACATGTCTTTCATACTCTTCGACAGCCTCTTCTGGTGATGAAAACCGTTGGTCGCCTAATTAGTTCTTGATTTTTGGGTACAGAAAAAGTCACACGGTGCCAGGTTAGTACTGTATGCTGGATAACTCATAAGTTGTACTTTTTCGCCTTCAAAAACTCATTTGTCTGTCTGGTCGTGTGGGATCGTGTGCATTATCGTGGTGCAAGATGATATGGCACTGACCGATGTTTTCACGGAGTTTGTCAATAATTTCCGGTAGACAAATGGTCGGTACCAGTCTCTATTCACGGTACGACGATTTTCTAAAGCAACGGTCGCCACGTGTCCATTTTATTAAATAAAGAAGCAATCTTCCGCTTCGATGCACTTTTCACGCGAGCCACTTTGGTTGGTTTCGGCTCATCTCGAAAGACCCATACGCTTGATTGCTGCTTTGTTTTGCGATCCTAGCTATAAATCCATATTTCATCAATTGTTACTATATTCCACACCAAATTTGAAGCCCCTTCGTTGTATCTGGCAAGTGTTGCAAGCAAGCAAATTGTGTGGGATCCATCGAGAACACAGCTTTCTCACACCCAAATGTTGGTGTAGGATTGACCGTATTTGATTCATTCCTATGTCGAAAGATGTCCGGATATCATGGTAGTCACATGCCTGTCTGTTTGGATCATACGGCGCACAACATTTTTGTGGTTCAGAGCGGTGCTCGGGCGACCTTCCCGACTTTTAGTGTCATCTATGTATTATGATAAAGCTATGGAAGGTGAATAAAAGAAGCAATAATTTTTATAGTACTTTCGTATATGAAAACTTTTTTATATTATTATTACAAGTTTTATTAGGATTCTTACATTTGCTTTATTTTACTCTTTTATAAATTATTTATGTCCGTAAGTAACTTCGTTTCATTCAAGTGCAAGACAATAGTTTCTATCCTTGTAAGTTATTTGTTCAGTTATTTGTGTCATTTAATCTTTTAGTTATTTAATGTTTTTTATTATATAGGTATCGCTTAAACAGTCACACATGTGAGGTGGAGCTGATAAATTTAAATAAAACAGAATAGTGGGTGAGGTGCACTAAAAGCTTTGCAGAACGAAAATATAGTAACGGTTTTAAAGATGTTAATGCACAGGATACATATAGGGATAGATCAAATCAATCTTGAAGGGAATGTCGAGAGTCAAACGGCGGTTACAACGAACAATTCACTGTAGAAGATTGAAACCTGTACATGTGTATGAGTATAGAAAACTTCATCTCTCGTAAAATAATGAATTTAAGAATATTATGTGCTTCTGCGATTCAGACCAGACTAAAGTATGTATGTCTGTATAAAATACAAAAACAAAATTGAATTCATAATCTTCAGTTAAATGAACGGACGTTTCTGAAATAAAGAAGTCGATACAACTGCTTTAAGCATTTAACATTGTTAGACTAATTTAGTGTATGAATTTAATCTATTTACCCAATCTATAACTTATAATTAAACAGAGAACATTTCCAAAGAACTAATTAGCGACATAACTGATCACTGCAATACTAGTGTTCGAAATGAGTTCGAGCTAGTGACAAATGAGCTTAGCGGAACATGGAACTTTAGATTAGAAAACAATTGTAATTCATTTCTTTTGAATTCAACCTTTCCTTGTACATAGCTAGTGTATTTAAGTCAATTTTAAAAATAAAAGTTTCAACATTAACGCAGGTAAAGAATGAAATTTGTTGTTAAATATCGTAATTTTAAAAAATTCTGTAGATTTTTAATAAACGTTAGTGAATATTAAATAAAAGTGTCCAATCGCCATTCATTTCAACTGGGTAGTTAATTACGACTGACCGCAAACTGCAAAGTATTTTAAATGAATCTTTAAGCTGTCTTGAAAACTTATTAATAGAGCCAGACAGCATACAACACGAAATGTTATAACATTCGACCTAAGTCTCCACAGTTATTTATTGCTACTAGTATTGCATTGTGGTCGAAGTGTTATCATCATCATACGCCGCTGCCACCATCGCAAGTTTCAACAAATCACTTTCACACCACATCATAAGCTTTAGGGCCCGGAACAGCTGTTACAGCGTTAACAGCTTTTTTTATGTGTAAATCATTCACTTTTTTATATTCTTTATAATCTATATATTCTAAATATATCCTTTATTAACTACACCAACTGTAATTAATGAACAGATAGTTAGTTAATTTTAAATTATTTGTATAGAATAATAAAGTAACGATAGCGAATTGTATTTTAGGTAATAAATTGGAAAACTTCTGCAGGTATTTTAAATACTTCACGGAAATTGACCAATTTGGTAGTTCCCGAGTTTGATTGTATTTTGTTACGAATCGTTCAAGTAAGAATTATATTAAAGTGAATGAAGATTACGTAAAACCTTGCTTTATGTGCTTCAACTAGCCTATCTAAGTATTGGGAACATATTAAGCTTACGGGAAGTATTTATAGTAAGGCTTACGATTAACAATCATTCCAACTCAAATTGTGAATTCAATCAAGGTAAATGTATATTCTGATAATTCAATTTGGTGTTGCTTATGGACGGTTCCCAGATGCAATGATCGTTTAATACATGGTGGTATATTTGCTCTTCTATTACTTCATCTATCAGATAACAACACATTAATTACATAGTATTAAAATTCTTTAATCGTAACTTGGGAATACTTTAATGTTTTTCTGTATTTCAAAGACTATCATACCGAAGAACGTAGCGTAAATAGTTGTTTGTAATAGTATTTTATCGAAGCAAAAACTTTGGTAACTAACTTGATGTAAAAAAAATCTTGAAGTTTTAGAGCTCAATCCTTCTTCAAATCCAAGCCGATTAGGGTCCTGGGTTTTGAAGATTTATGAACTTTATAACATCCAGTTTCGCCCCAAGGGTACTTGTGCAAAAAAGTTGACATTATTATCAGGCATTAGTGTTAATCAAGGCTGTAACGAGTTTCTTCTGGTCATCGCTGTCTCGCCGTGACCACGAATTATGTAACTGGGTCGAAATATCAATATAATAAAAAAAAATATGGATACCTGTTACAATTTAAAAAGTTTGTTTTATGGTCACTATTTTTTTTAAGTTTACATTCCTCATAGTTTTACATTCCTCCTTCCCAAACGCTCCGTTAATATCCTTAATTGTATTATACTGCACAGTTATAAGTTACATTTACGCATAAATTACTTTGACTATTAAATTCAGCCACAGTTATACTATGCGAATCTTTTGAAATTTTTACTGCCTATTTCCACAATATTTCAAGTTAACCCATAATTTTAGAATTTCCATTAGTATCGCATTACATATTACAGTCATTACAATCACGTTGTAAATTCGTTAATGTATAAATCAAGTCGATGTTGAATAGACAGTATTTTCTTTAATTTATATGTGCTTGTCGTTGCGTTCCCTATATTTCTAACTGCAGTATTTTATGTCGCTATTCAAAGTAACAGTGACAGGCACGAACGAGGCAACATTTCTTTAGCGGAGTCATCCAGTTGCATCTGGTCCAGTTGCATCTGGTCCAGTCCCACGCTTCAAATACTTCGCACGGCAACTGGCAACTTACTATAATGAGTGCTGGTTTTAATCTGTATTAGTTTAATTCAATAGAAATTAAGTTAAGTAGGCACTAAATCGTAATTAATATAAATGTTAAGAAAATAATTAGAGCAAGCTATGTGTCTATTCGCTTGTAACTCGACGGATCATATACAAGGTAAGGGAGCGAAGGAGTTTAGTAGATTCGAGTGGGATCGATTGGTGAAAACGTTAGTAGCAGAATTATATGAATAGTTTTATGACATTGGAGACCACGCCATAGCAGTTTTAGTTGTTACCGTTTTATAGCGGTAGTAATGGCATAGTAGAAGCTTTGAAGCAACATAAAAATAAACGATATTTGGGTCGAATAACACTTCATATTGGAGCAGTGTTGGCCGCTTTAGGCCAATTCAATTACGAAGAAATATTGCTAATAAGCTCAAGCCGTATCTTATTTACTATAAAACTGCGGCAAACACCTTAATCTGTACGCAAAGATTAAAAGTTACATATGAAAATAAACTGAGTTCATAATAATTTTACGGTGAACATATTACTTTTATGTCTAGTATTTTATTTGCTACGCAAAAATTTATGCGACAGTAATCCGTCATCATCCACCTGTCGCCTCAGATGTCAGATTAATATAAAGCTCCGTGCACACCGTTGACTGTGCGAATAATAATCTTGTGCGGTGTAGCTCGTACAGTTCAAGACAGAGTCAAAGCCGAGCGCAAGGGAACAAAGCCCCCAATTACCCCAGCGCGCTCGCCGTGGGCTTTTAGTGAATAATGAGCCGCTTATGCACGTGATGGCTTCACTAGAATTGTCCTTGAGTGGGTTGTAGACCACCGACCGAGCGTTGTGTATCTCCACACGCCTAGTACTGGCCTCTGCGGTCACTGCGTCAACATAATTTTGCGTTCCTCGTCTCACCCTCACTTTGACATTTTACTCGGTCGGAACGAACTCACCACTCGTGTCCCTTCAATTTAGTGCCGCATTTACGTATTGCGGAGTTTACCTCACTGCGTTAAAGGTTTCCAATTTTATTCGATTAGGCAATTTTAGGTTAGTTGTTGTTTCAATTAGTTCCACATTGTCCAATTCCGATGAAAAATATAGAGCAGAAGTAACTGAATGTTGAACTATATATATTAAAATTTTTCAATTTAATTAAATGACACGTTGAAGAATAATGATAGTTAGGTCACCCTATTCAGACCGTGGAGTATAAGCTAAATATGAGACAACGTTCATATAGGATGACTAAAAGTCTTTTTGAGACAGTAACTACTGCAAGACCACGTCGATAAAAACCGAAAAATATTACTTTTTTTGCTTTATTTCAATTATGTACCTATTCAAAGGTTGGTCTACATATGTCAATACTGAAAGTGACCCATTAAATTACTTTAATTAAATTAAATTTTAGATCAATCGACTCAGGGTTTTTCATATTTTTAGTTCTAGCGTATATCTGATAGATTTTTCAATATTATAATTCAGCCTCTAGGTTTTGAAGTTTTTAACTAAGTACTTACACTGTTGCTTAAAAATACTGATTTATGTTCGTTGAAACATGTATTGAATGTACTGTATTTATTTTTAGAGATATGCCATTTCAATACAAATTCAGAAACATTACTAGTATGTGGGTCTATCATTAAAATTGATTTTTACTGTATCAAATTGAGTTTGGTGATATAAATGTATACCGTTAAAAAACTAATTCTAAGTTTGGACGATAATTTTGTTAAGGAATATATACCGAAATATTAAGAAAAACTTTTTTTCAAATGTATTTTATAACGTATCAAACGAAAGGGCTTGTTATGAGAGCCACAATATATTATATTGGAAAACTTATGCTTAAGACAATCTTTAGGTTTTAAATTTTTAC
Source organism: Megathymus violae (assembly GCA_003671415.1). Classification (NCBI taxonomy): domain Eukaryota; kingdom Metazoa; phylum Arthropoda; class Insecta; order Lepidoptera; family Hesperiidae; genus Megathymus; species Megathymus violae. The sequence goes on from PDGT01000026.1 coordinate 4,380,055, forward strand.
TTATATATTATTATATCTGGCTCTATTTCCTTCATCATACAACTTATGAATTGAGTGAATTACATTTTGATATTAAAATTTAATTGCTATTCAAAAATTTTGTAAGTTAAATTATTATGATCCCGCTGAGATACCTCCCAAAATATGAATTCATTTTTTTGCTATATTCCTTCATCGTTGGATTACCAAATTTTAACTTTTCCGATCAGAAGGCTTGTAACATACTTAGGAAAGATAGACAAAAAGAGCCAGTGATCCTGTATACGTTGTGGTTTTTTCATCAGAAGCTTATCAGATCCTTGAAGCTCAAAAATAATTGATCTCTCTAGTAAAATTTTGTTATTTGTACCCAAACTAAAATAAGTCTTGAAATATTTCTGAACGCTGTATAACATAAGAGGCATCGAAAAACAAAAATAAATATTTTTTTATTATTTTATATACTGCAAAGATCTTATTATATATTATTATGATAATATACTGCAAAGATATTGTTATTTTTAACCTATTTCAAAAATAAATTTTGTGATATGAAAGATTTCACAACATTTCAAATCATTACACTTTTTTTCACTTTAAAGTGCATTCCTCTGTACGTCATCTTAATAACCTACTAAGTAAATATTTTAATGTTTAGTACTTCGGTAGGTGCGACATTAATTTTCAGACGGAACATTAAACTGACTTAATGTCCCCCGGGAACGATTGGAGTTTGACATCTTTGTTTGCCTCATTTATTGTAGAGTACAGGCTTGCCTTGATAATAAAACTTTTGCTTTTCTACCTCATATCAATGCAGTAAAATGTATCATAACGATAAAAATTTACAACCTGCTTAAATAGATAATATTGGTTTGAATGTCCGTGAAGCAAGAAATCTGTGAGGTATAAATTCTTTAGTTAAGTATATATTACCTGAGTTGCGCGGCAATGCTATTTTTTGTGGTGAGTTGTCAGTTGTGCGCCCTTTTTGTGAATAATTTTTTTTGTGAGGCGATTGAAGCGAAATATATTTTTGGCTGCGCTTTAATCTAACGACTAAAGGGTGTACAGATTTGTAAAAAAAAATTGATATAATATCTTTTTGTAACATAAATTTGAAAACCATGTCTGAGTGAATATTACATTCAACTGATATTTTATTTTATCTCTTTATCTGTAGTCATGTGTTGTTATTTGATTTTGTACAGAACAAGTTTCAAAAATGTATTTCCTTAATATTTTTATGCAATACACTAGTCGATTTAATTATTATGTTTGTTATCGGGACGCTAAATGTCAATATTTTAAATAATGCCTAAGTTATGGATAAAAATATATAGGAAAAAAATTACAAATTTACTAAAGAAATATTTTTCAGTTTTGCCAATGTTTATCACACAAACAAGTACAATGTTTATCGTGACATTTTAAGATAATAATCTAATTTCGAAGTTGCAGTTACTGAAATTGCCTTTAACCCATTGTCTGCTATAGTAATTGGGTGACTTCTCGTAACAAAGGAGGACTGGAGCCTATATCTCCATCCTTGCAGATCGATGAAGGGGGGGGGAAGCCCATGTGTGAAATAGTCAATAATCTTAAGGCTATCGAATCGTTTTTACTCATACAAAGATTACTTAGACCGGTTTTAAAACGCGATGTAACACTCAAAACTTGATTGGATTTGTTCTTAGTTCCAAAAATAATTGTTTCAAAAACTAGGTTAGTGTAACATTAAATAAATATTTTTTTGTCTGAACTACATATACATTTAAATGTTCTGCTTCTGAAATGGGCGAGTTTTGAGGTATTCGATGCAACAGAAAATGTTTCTGGTATTGTCAAACGACTACTTTGGTCCCGTCCAGTAGTGAATAATAAAATGGCGAATGATCCGACTGTGTATTGTGTTCGAGTGTGCTGCATTCGCGAGACGCAATTTGTCGGGCATTTCTCTTGTGTGTCGTCGTTACAAAGCTACGAATCGAGCTGACGTGAAACTATCGATAACTCTGAGCGGAATTAGTGCCTTTGTTCTTATCGACCACGTTTTTGCTGTTTTTCCTGCACAGCTGCATTTCGTTGGAGAATAGCCATAACTGGCACACTCGACGAGAATTGTCTCGTTATTTTAACATGATAAACTTTGATAGTTGAAATAATTTGAGCTCAATACTTGACTGGGATAAAAGGGCCTTTAGTTCTTTATTTTCTCCAGCTATATCGAATAGACGGTAAAATTTTATTTTAGAATGTTTTATTTTCTTATCGGCGAAGGTAGTACTTTATTTTACTGGCGTTTCAATGTGGAGCAATATTTTAGCGTGTGGCAGTGGCAGGCGGCTCCGCGTTTAATCTCGCCGCTGGGCGTGGGCATCTCATTTTTGCCGCAATAGTAATGCCGCGCCAACTGAGTGTCATAATTGTAGGTGAACGAAACATCGCATGTTCAACTATGAATTCAAATAGAGGTTTACAAATATATTTTTTTCTGACAAGTTCATACTTTGGCCATTAAATGTTATAAAAATTACTAATATCTCTCAAAATTTATTCTTCGTGGACAAAAAAAAATATTTTTTTTATCAAGATCTGCGTAATTAATATTCATTACTATCTTATGCCAGGCCTCGGTTCACGTCTCAAAGGAGTTAAAGACAAAATATAAAGCATAATATTTAAATTAATTTTCATAAGTAATTTACATAAATAAATTTCAATATTTAAATAAATTATAACAGTTTAAAATTAGTAACCGAAAATATTTATTATGCTTATATTTATAGTAGATGAACTCAAATATTGTCATCAAAACAATAATTTAATAAAGTCACACACATACCCGTAATAAAGTTTTCTATATCAGCGTGTTGTGTGCGTGGCATGGATACCATAAACGCTCATGACCCGCGAACATATATTTCTCTGTCACACAAATGCACGACAGGAATTAAACTCAGAACTTCACAGTCGGCAAACATACTCACTATCAACTGGGTTATATTGTAGTGTAGGCTATAAAAATTAAATCTTTTGTTTTTTTGTCAAATAATTTTATAGTCCATATAACAAACAGTACATATTCTCCGCGTACCCCGCAGTAAAACTTAGAACGGGCGCTCGTCTTCATAAACTTAGGAATTAAGTATTTAATTAAGAAATTGTTTTCCTCTCGTTCACAGTTTTGTAGCTCTGCTCACGAGTCCCGACATGTAGTACTACATGCGAGTAAAGAGTAACGAAGTGATGCAACATAGTATCACCCAAATATCTATATTACAACGGGAAAGGTATTGTTTAAACGGAAATCTTCAGAACGGGGCAGCCGGATTCGAATCCGTCTTAAAAGTTATGTGCGTATAAAATTAAATACAAATTAATTTTCACTTGCTTTCGTAAAGCTTAAAAATTAAGAGGTAAAATTTGCTCTTGAGCATTCTCCACACGATATGTGCTTTAAGCCAATTCATGGGAATCTCAATGTGCGATGAAACCTAAGCCTAGCAATGGGACAAATTGGGTTTGACTACGTAGTACATATCAAACAAAGTCTCTATCTGGCTGTCTGTCTGTTTGAATGATGGTATCTCAAGAACGATGTCACTTTTACATACGTTTACTAACAATTTATGTGAGGTGATTAATAAGGATTCATAAAGAAGATTTAGGTATATGAGGTCAATTTGAATTTTTTTTGATAAAAACTACTTATTTCGGATACATTTACCAGTTATAAATATAAGGATCAATGTTTGCCTAAGCGGAGTGACTTACATAAAAATAGTTAGGTAAAGAAGACTTTAAAATAGCTTCAAAATAACAATACATGATTCAATCATCACAAATACGTTCCTAAAACATCAACGAACCTAAGTTATTTCAAGTCGCGACCCAAAAACAGTTTAAATGTAAATCTATGGTACAGTGGAACAAAATCATGCTATTTACAATAATTAATGTCCATTATTTATTTATTTATTTATTTATTAAACGTATTCCAACTAAGCATATAGATAAACTTTACACCATTGAGTAATATATAACAACATTACATTTTTATGTACCTAAATTAAAGGTTTGCACATTTGTACAAAAACACCGTAATCAGAAAAAAGATGTATTAAGTTAACGCGTGTTGTAATGAAATAACGTTAAGTACCTCGACGTAAAATATTTTGTTGACCATATCAGAATAGAAAGTCGTTCACCGCCCGACGTCTAATCGTACGCGCCTGAACAAGTCAGTATATCTACAAGATATACTATGAAGAAAATTTAGGATGCTCTGGTTATACGCGCGTTCTGGAATTTATTGGGTAAATGTGCCTTTATATTCCTTGCGAGATATATCTAACGCTATGTTGCGAAGATGGGGTAGAGTAATAAAGTTACAAATATTTCTGCACCAAGACAACGCAGCTTATAAATTGCTAGAACCCTACTGTTTTCTATTTGTTAAGCGTGCTTGTTTATGCAAAATTCTTTTTGATTCCCATATTAATATTCAAGATATATTTTTAATATGAACTTTGATGTAGTTCGCTGTAATTAAAACTCTTGTTTTGATTAACTCCCTTATAATATTCATAAAATTCCTTATTTTATTCTGTATTGAAACTGATCCAAAAAGGCATTTATCATTTTACCCGTGTATGAACCTACTTTCATCTGAACTTCTGAGCGGGGAGCTGTACAGATGCATTGTTTGAAACTTTTTAGTTATTCCATGAATAAAGTTAATATTTTAGCATCAGACTTGGATTGCAATATTAACAGTATATCTCTGGTGTCAGGATTGGTGTATATCATTTAAAAATATGAAAACAAGGTCTATTTACAAAATTGTCATGCTTGAAAGCTCAAATTAAATTGACGTAACTTATCTATCGGATTTCTAAGAATAACAGTCTATACCGACGGTTTCATGTGCCCTTCAAGTAGAGTTAAGATCATACATTAAACTCGACATTCAGAGAAATAACAAAAGTCGGTGTCAACGCTTAAGTATTCTCTATTCGACCAACTAACCTCATCTGGGTGGGAAAATAATAAAGTCGTTTTAAACAGATTATATGGTAACAATACCACAGTAATAATATGTCAACAGTCATTTCCACAAGCGACGTAGATATGAAAGTTTTCTCAGTTACCACAGACTAGCAAACTCTGGCAAACAGTTGACCAATGCAATCATCTAAACAGGTCAATTGGACGAAGAGTGTTTGTTTGAAACGTTTTCGCAGATCTCTGACAGTATTTTGGGAAGAGCTTTCGACAAAAGAACTTCGTGAAACTACACACGATCCATACGGTAATTACTTATTATGTTATAATATGACCATACTATCATGATGATCCTGCCTAAATAACCTAATGTTTAAATTCCGTCGGCTTTTCTTCTAACATCAAACGCGATGGACCGCCGCCGCTGTACTGTGTCCTTACAGTGCGACTCAGCGATGCGCTTGTTTATCTGCTTCAGGTTTCTGGAAGGAGCTACAGTCTGTTTGCGTTCCATTCGATCGCGCGTGTTTGCCGCCAAGTGGAGTGTTCCGCGACCACAGAACGTAATTATCGAGCGTTGTCCGCCGCTGCAGTGCTTGCATTTCGTTTCGATAACATAGAGCTGGAAACTTATATGCTTTCATACAGTTTTGGCATAAAAACCCTATGTCACGGAAACTATATTTTTAGAATAACAGTAATAAGGCGCTAATTTGTAAGAAATCTGTTCAATCCAGGGCGGAGCTGACATTCATTACAAAGAAATATATTTATTCTCAAGCTCTTATGGAAAAATTTACGCTTTAAAGGTACAAACAAGAAATAGGCTTATATTTGTTTGCATTAATGTTGTCTTACGTACAGCAATTTTGTATTCCGGACTATGTGTACTAATATACTATATAAATAAAATACAAGAGTAGGTACTACTGGATAGATATCAATTAAGTTTTCTAATTTTTATTTCTTAGACACTTGGCCCTTATCTAAGAGAAATAATATTTCAATATATATAAGCAGTATGTATATTCGATTTTTATAAGCATTTTGTGTTCAGTGATGTGTTTTTTTGATGTTTTCCTCTGCATATAAAATACATTGTTAATATAATAAGCAACGCACGAAGTCGCGGATATCAGCTAGTTTACTACAAAGTCCCAAAGTTCATATGTAAGTAATCTGCAAGAATCTTGAAACGATGTCACAAAGCTTGCGGATAGAGGATATTGTAATATAGACGAACACATTAAGTGCAAGGCCGTCTGGAAGTAATAGTGTCTCAATCGATTTCGCGCAGGTTAGAAACTTTCATTGTAATTACTAAAGTTATATATTGACTTAAAATATATGGTCAGGAATTTCTTTCATTGTTCTCCTTGAACCTCGTTGAATCCTCAATGATTAAACATCTTATCGAAATAGTAATAAAAGTAAATTGCTTGTGTAAGTGTAATAACAAAATACCGAAATTAGTGATTAATTTCAATTTGAAAGTAATTGTTTCACAAGTGCAGTGGACATTTGGAGTGCGGGAGTGTGAGCATTTATTATTGTTATTGATGATAATATCTCCTCCGAGTGGTTCTTGTTTTGTGAAATTCTGACAAACTCATTATCAACATTACCTATCTACTGTACTACTACGGTTAGCTCAATAAATATGGGCTCTCAATTATACAAAAAGGGATTACACGGCCTCAATCATTGAACCCAGTAGTCAAACTAATTACCCCCAGAAGCCAAGGAACTTAACTGTATGAACATAAGCCAAATGATTACTTAACTGCGCTTAACAAATTGGAAATAGTCCAAATATTGGGAAGGGTGTCTACTTTGTACATCGGCTTAAATTTTAAGCAAGAATTTAAGTTCTGCTTAAAAACCCTACCTAAAATAAATATTACAGTTTCTATTTATACTGATGTACTTGTAATATTTGAGTGAAATGAAGCTCATTGGGATAAAAAATATTTCTGAGGCTGAATTATAAGTCATGCTAGAGAATGGTGAAAATTTTTAAGTCATTATTTTGTCTGAAAAAGGCCTATGTAAAATACAAAAAATATTTAACCGCTCCAATTAGCCTATTAATAACAAAGTATGTTATGATTGGTATTTATTATTATATTAATATCATAAATAGTATTATTAACATAGTATAGACAAGCTGTTAATATTTGTATTATCAAAAAGTTTAGTATATATAGTATAAGAATAAAAACAAATATTTGCTATGTGTCTGAACGTAAAAATCTCAAAAATTTGTAAACGGGTCTTATATGCATGTTCTTTCAACTTTCATTAATAGATAGATTAAGTAATTCATGACAAAGTTTTACATAATTTATGTGGGGTAAATATTATAAAAATTTTAACACACCTGATAAAATCAATAACAAAAGTTTCGATCACTATTTGTCAATTCAATTCCTGAAGCAAAGCGGAATAAAATAACTTAGGTTTTTATTTAAAAAGTGAAAACCTATTTGCTGATTAATCAAGGACTATTAAATCGTCGCTGTTTACATTAAGTTTATATACATTTATATAATAATTGCAAAAAGCATATACTCTGTGAAAGATAGACATAAAACATAACTAGTGGTTTTGAAATGCCAATTCAGCCCCCAGAGATAAGCATAAGCTCGACATTGGCGTCAAAGCGTCACAGCTTTCAAATATCAAACGAATGCCACTTTATAATCAGGTCGACCTTATTTTCGTGGTCTGGAATGAACAACCGCATAATATATTTCGCAAAGTACTTTGGTCACGTAGTACGGCGTGAGCCGATTAATTTGGAGAAGCTGTTAGTAGTCAGCCAAGTGGAAGAAAAGAGAAGTAGAGGGAGACCACTGACCCACTGGACCGATACTGTTAAGCAGGCGTGTAAACCACCGTTCACACATCCATATAACTTTCATAAGATAAAGAAGCCTGGAAGACCTTAATTGAAAAAACATTTTGTGATGTTGACCACGACTCCCACTCATGAGGAAACGATGAAAAGAAGAAATATATTTCTGGCCAATTCTATTAGATATATACAAAAATTATTAAACATATACATGTGCAGTTAATTACAAGAATACAAATAATATGATACAACGAATGAACGCTGCTGAATTAGAGGAGGAATTAGTGACCATTATCATACTATCATAGGAGTTACTAATGCGGCTGAAGTTGTCGACAAATATCAACGATGTCCTCCAGAGTATATAAACACTTATAAAATTTTTCAATAGCAGTGCTCATCTCACCTGTTCTACTTTGAACTGTTCTCATCGTTGTCTGTTATTTAGTTTCTGACATCGATCTAAAATGTATCGCTAATGATACTGACTTTAAATTAATCGATTATTTTGCCACTTAATACATTTTAATAATGGTTGGGCACAAATTATTAGCATACCGCTAAGCTACACAAAATGCTAAAGCCTCAGTGTTCGTTGGAAATTCTAGCGGTCATCAGTTCATAGCAAGAGTACGAGAAAAAGAAAAACATTTATTCCTCTGGTATTGTTACCTACGAAGCAGGGAGACGATTATAAAATGAGATTAAGCATCGTAAATTGTTTATAGGACAAGTGTTTTCTTTATCTTCGTATACAACAAAACATCCTAACTATAATAATTTCCCACTTATAAAAATAATTCATACGTAGAAAAGATATGGCGAAATATATTACGCCTTGGATGATAACATCGTATGACATGTATACAACAACGATATGAGAGTTAATTTGCACGGTTCTTTTCCTCTCTCTTTCATCTCTCATGGCTTGCTACAACAAAACTATTTTTAGCCTTATGTTTTAATTGCGGTTTTTCACAAAGAAAAAATGTTCGATGTTGGTGGGACACTCACATTTTTTTTAATTATCGTTGTATACAGACAAGTAAAAAATTAATACATGTAAAATTGTAATAAAGTACAAAACTTAATACATGTGGTAACTGAACATTTTTAGAATATAATGTGCAACTTTAATTTAACCCCTACTATGCAAAAGGCAGTTGAACCGCTCGTATTACCAACTTCAGAGGTGTGGTAGGTAAAAGTACTAGGATTTATTGCACTATGAGCAGGGAAGGTGGGCTTAGACTGAAAGGTATGTGGATCCCCTTAAATCTCATAACTTATTTAATTCTAAAATTTTACTGTACTTTAAGTTAGATTAAGCTACGTGTAGATTTTACTATTTCTCTAAAGATCCAATAATTTGCGCACCCATAATTGTATTGTTTATCAGATTGGACAAGAAGAAGTACAAGCAAGTGTATGCAGTGATAGCGTACAAAACTGTCACATGTCGAATGACGACACGACTTGAATAGTGTGTTCGCTATTAGGATATAAAATAATTGAACAGAGTTAACGGAGACTTAATAAGCTACTTGTTTATCTTATACTCGTAATAATGTCTTGTTCACTTCATTATTTTTATATGATTATTTTCTTATTTACTCTAGTTTCCTTGATAATCTTTAAAAAATAAAAAATAATATCTATAGAATATTTAATATTTTTTTCCATTAGAGTTTCTTTTTTTTCTATATCAAAATGTCACTGATTAAGATCATATTCCATTTATGTTTGTGTCACTATATATCAAACACAAAATTATTGGTTAAAATCTAATGGCTTACGCATTGACTGCGAATAGCACAATTATATATATGAAAATTTGTACATATATATTTGGGCTAGAAAACTCTTCTGGTGTACTTTTTTCCGTTAGAGACGAATTATATTCCATTTTATTTTGCAAGCATTTATCTAAACATGCCGTTTACTTGTTCACAAACAACGTTTAGTTGTTATGTTAAAATATCACATTTCGGACTAAACATTAAATATTGGAAATTATTAAAATGCCACTCATAAAAGTTTACCCTGTAAGCTCGGGACCAAAATAGGGCTACGGTATCCCCTGCCTGTCGTAAGAGGCGATTAAAAGGGGGCTTCCGGGTTGTGGGCGGACAGGGTGGGAGTTCAAAAAATCTCACATAACCCGGTGTCGCTCCCACGGCACCGAGTACCTTTTGAAGATTCGGAACCTCCCCTGGAAAACAAAAAAAAATCAAACGTCTTATGCCAGTATACCTAATGAACGGAATTTCATCAGTATGCCAGTATATCATTCGTATCAGCCATGTTTTATTTTATTTTTGGCATTCTAAAATGTACAGAATCAAGATTATATTATTTTATAATTTAGAATTTTATAATTAGAAGATTATGTTATAATTAAAAGTAAATTAATTTTCACATACATATGAATGTTCGTCGGGTAGTATTAATTAAATATAAAATAGGTTTTGTTTGACAACACACATATATTTTGTAACTGAATATAATTGTGTCTAAAAAAATCTAATGTCACGTATGTTTCAATCCACTTTAAATCAAAACCAATATACATATGTTGTTCAATGTTCGGGTTTGATTTCAAGTTGGCTGTCACATTTTACCACAGGCTAATGCATCTAATACCCGTTCGCCTACGCGGCGTCGAGTGCATTGGGATCTTGCACGCACTGAATCTTGCATAGATGTATTGTAGCCTATCAAACTTTCATACAGTCGGTAAACCGAGATATCTACACAACTCAATCTTGCGGGATGTGCCGGTTCAAACTCATTCCCAAAATTCAGGGAAGAATGCTTGGTAAATCCATTATAAAATCATACACAACACTTGCAACATATATATTTTTTATTATTTTGTATCTTGGGATAACCCTGCCAGAGTGACGCAATGTCATAGACAGTATTGGACTTTTCTACCGACAACAAAGGCTACAGTAAGTTTTACGATATTACTACTCTATACATTGTTACAATCTTGCTGTTGTTCAGCATATGCGTGACATATTCCATACGAGTATACATGAAGGAAAACTGACTATATGAAGTAACGAGACGTAGGCTCTTAACGCTTTTTCAATCCATCCATAAAGGCAGCAGCAAGAGGTACCCGTGGCACGAACGAAGGAAATTCAAATTTTCTTCGAACCTTCTGTATGAGTTTATGGCAAGTTATCCCTTCATCTACAGCATATATTCAGGATGTTTGAATACCAACTCTGTACTTATGTGGTGTGAGTACAAATGTTTTTATCATTGTGTTTAAACAATTGTTTCAGCTGATACACGAAAATAAATTATTTAATCACACGGACTTTCAAGAAAAAAAACCATTAGTTTAAATTCTTTTTTTTCGTAATTATAAGTAACATAAATATGTAATCGAAGTGAAACCTAAATTATATTTCTTATATTATGGTATTTAGTATCAGAAAAACACTATTGTAATTTCTATAGTCTTTTTTGGTATAATATTGTATACATGTATCACCTGGAACTTTGAACCCTATCTTTTGTTTGCTACTGTTGTTGTTTTTGTAACTACCGATTCTCTTTAATATTATATAATGTTATGTATATTCGTGAAAACTTTGTAATTAGCTTCTCTAGCTATAAGTGTTCCATAAAAAAATAAAATAAAAATAAAACCATTTCTATGTATTATGATTTTATTTTATGAGTTATAATAAAGAAAAAAACAGAAACTGAAACATGAGATATTTAATATAATAAACATGATAGATCGAATTTAAGCTTATGATGTGAATTCATATAATATAAAAAATGTGTAGACATAACATATTTACGCTATAAAGTAAAATAGAATTAAGTGTTGGCATTTAAATTATCTAGCTTATTTTAGCCAGATATCTTTTCTTATAAAATATGTAATGAGATAAATAGCTCTTAATTTTAGTAGAAGCATTTGCGAATACTTAATGTTACAAAAATGTAATGTTATTGCACATGTTACCGACTAATTTAAAGTCTGCAAAGTTTTTTTTTACACGTACAAAAATCCAATTTATGGAGTGACATTTGTCGAGTACAACAAGAAGGCAAAACAACTTTTTTGTAGACAGGTACTTATTATGTTCGTCACGATCAATCCTATCAATCACGGTTGTGTTGAAAGGAGAGATAGTCTAAGATATTATTACATCAATATAAATTATATTTATAAGGTGAGTTTATTATAGCCATTAGAGAACTTCCTAATTCAGAAACAATGATGTTCTGCAGTATATATTAGTAATGGGAGTTTAGAAATAGAATTAGTTAATTTCTAGGCAAATAGGTAGGTATCCTTTGAAGCATCGTCAAAAATTTATGATTTCGGTCATGTCGTTTAGAAGTTTATATTTCTTTTGAATATAATTTTATGTTATTTGTATATATTGAATCCGTATTATAAGATCATTTTCTACGCAATATTTGCCGCGTTTACATGCCAATAGTATGCAAATGTGGAATAAAAGGCACTAAGCTGCAGAACGTTATAACTGGAATCCGTGGTTGACAAGCGCGAAGTTAGGTTACACGAGGTAAAGAAAATATTTTATAATATTTTACTGCGAATATCGACATCTTGTTAATAGTTCGTATGGAATGCACTTACATAAGTTTAACGGCTGAAGAATGGAATATTCAACCCATTTTACAGACGAAGACCACTACATCTATTTTTATTGTCAAGTAAGTTTATTTTAGCATTTGAAAGTTAAACTTATCAACGGCGAACATACGAGGCCTTTCAACTTCGTTTTACCTTGCATGGCTTGCGGAGAATATTTAATATAATGTTCCACCTTATAAAAAGTATAAAACTGACAAGAACAAGCTGTACTGACGTGATCAAGTTCTATGTTGCGAAGTAGAAGTATCCGCCTTCACTTCGGTTCGAGAAACATGATCATTATTTTCAAACATAGTAATCGTAATCGCAAGTATTATTATATGCTTTTATCAGGCGTTTCTAAAATTTCCGTTGCCCAAATAATTAAACCTCGAAAAAAAAAAGATTAGGTTTGTGTACTTGTTTACTTTCTATTGTTTCGTTTGTATGTATTGTAAGATTCCGGTTAAATTAGTTTGTACGTTAATAATTAAGCAAACTAGTAACAAATGTATATAGATATTAGTATCTTATATTCTTTTATTCACTATATTTTTATATGTTGCCTACGTATACTCGCAATGTACAGTAGGTATATATAGTTTTACTCTTTACTTTATCTTCTCTTAATTCTAAAGTATTTTCTTTACGGAAATTTTTTTTCCCGTCAATGAATATATATACAAATTTAAGTCTTAATTCAACGTAATATGGATGTTAATTTATTTTATTAAATAAATATATTATGCGTAAGCTCATACTTTCCCTGATCCATGTAAACCACATCTAAATCTACTTTCTAGTTGAAGTTTATAAGAGACTAAAGCAAACAAAAACGGTAATATTTTGTATAACACTGTTTATAAATAGGTATCATATGTATCCGTGAATCTTCGTTATATTTATTATCTGTGAAATTTTCTTGACAATGAATATTTAAATACTAGACACGGTCATCTGCTTATCATTTCTTCGCTGAACACAACAAAGCCGGCGCCAACAAATCGACTGGGTGCTTGAATTCGCAATCATGTTCATTTTGTTAAGCGGTCTCGAAGGCTTAGTGAAGAGCTTTGAGATTAACATAACAAAAACAGGCTGCAAGTTGCAGTGGGCGTGATAAAACCTCCAGTAACTTAGCGGCAAGCTGCGCGCGCGCACCTATTCAATCAACACTACGCGTTAAAATGTCAATCGATCTAAGCCCGACAAATGAAAATGTACTTAAACAAAATTTGAAATAGTTATGACAAAGTGTCACAAATAAATTATAAACACAAACCGAAAAATGGCTAACGTAATAATAATAATAATAATCCTGACTGTTTTTCTACAAACAATTTTTTCGGTAACCTCACAATTCACTTTAAAGGAAAAGGTGAAAAAAAGAAACACAATAATACGAGCCGACGGTAATGTTCCAAAGTGTTATTACAATGGTTCAATGTTTAAAAATATTGAGACACTCAGACGTGTCGTGGCTGAGTCGAAGTACATTTTTACGGGAAAGATTTCTAAATTTCAGAATCTCTTTGGCAAAAAACAGGGACGAAGAACGTTAAAAATTTTTGTGCGTAAAATTCTTAAGGGTGATGTCGGTATATTAAGTGATATTTTGAATTTTGAAACAAGAACGAAGAAATCTTCAAGTCGACCATATATTTTAGCGGAGGGTTATTGGAAGCCTTGTGGTTCGTCGCGTGATTGGGTCGCAATTTTATTCAGTGGGGGGCCGTTTTCGACCCCATTGAAGCTACTGATTGAACCCGTGCCTATTACGCGGGAACGAGTAAAGCGAGTGAAGACCCTGATAAAAGGTAATGCTGATAGAACGTGATTTAAGTAATCGGAAATTGATACTTGAGAAGTTGAATCAGATTACTTACTCAGTTTCCAAACCAATTTTTGATAATATTTTCTTGTGATATCCACTTTTTCCCAAGTACAAAAGTTCTGGCATTGGATTAATTGAATATTTTATTTTCAATATATTATTCATAAAATACTAACTAAGCCAAATATTAAGTATCAGAATGGACTTAGTTATCAAATATGACAATTTTGTTTAGTGACAAATCTTTGTAAATTTTTAGCTTGTTAATATTTCTGGAGAAATATCATGCCTTCATTTTCCTTCGTAGTTGGTAGGTAATATGTTCGTATATTATCTAATGAACTCGTATTTTTCATCAGCCTATATCAGGCCACTGCCAGACAGAACATGACGGTAAGCGGCTTCGGTTCTTCTTTTTCAGTCACTGCTCACCTCTATACACACACACATCATGACACAGTCTCATATGAAATCTATTAATATTTGACCACGGAAATAACAACACAAGGAATGTTCATTTATTAGTTAATAATTTTATTAATATAAATAAGTATGATAACAAAAAGTAGTAGTATGATAATTTTTAAATGAAATGTTTTTTCTAACCTTTAATTATTGTTTTATTTTCCATTGTCTTTGCTCCTGCTTATAAAATGCTTCCATAATAAAACTCGTACAGATAGTTAAAAAATCTGTACTCGTCAGCTGTTAGTATTCACATGCTAGTGTAAATTGACGGTGGCTTAACACTACGAGTTGATTGTAATGCATTAAACCTTACTACACAATTTAGGCACCTTTTCGGGCACAATGTCTAAATCTGGCGACGAGTGTAATTTCTGTGATTTCACGCTGACGCACCGCCGCCGGTTTATCTCAGATGATTATCGGGTGTGAATTGTTTGGGTCCAAACGTGGGCTACAGTAAAACCCTTAAACCAAGAAATCATTCATTTATGGACACGGTAATTCAGAACAGTTATGGCATGGGTTTACAGAACCTAATTGTATGCGTGTGAATATTGAAATTGTAAAAGTTTCAGTGCGTGCATTTTTTTGTTAAATAATTTTTAAATCACAGATATAGGTTTGGTGTCTGTCTGACATTTAAAAATTAAAAATTATTTAGACTTTGGGTATTATTATTTAATAAATTAAGGCGGGTAAATAAGATAATAAAAAAATAATCTTTTGTGAAATGTAACATTTGACATATTAAATTATATGAATTGTTATAGTTACCGTAATGTTATCTTCATAACGACGACGACGACCCCGTAGCCCAGTTGGTAGTGATCCTGTCTGCCGAGCGTGGGGTCCCAGGTTCGATTCCCGGCCGGGGCAGATATTTATGTGACAGATAAATGTTTTTTCTCGAGTCAT
The DNA here is from genome assembly GCA_003671415.1 of Megathymus violae. Taxonomy (NCBI): domain Eukaryota; kingdom Metazoa; phylum Arthropoda; class Insecta; order Lepidoptera; family Hesperiidae; genus Megathymus; species Megathymus violae. The sequence continues at coordinate 4,395,748 of PDGT01000026.1, forward strand.
GGGTGTTTGTGATGTGATAATTGTGTATGTCCATGCCATCCGCAACACAGGGAATCCTAGTGCGAGGGTGTGAGTGTGTGAACGTTTATTTATTTATTTCTAATAACAGAGTGATAAAGGGAAATATAGTTTTTATCAGTACCTATGTCAACTCTTAGAATTTAACAAAGGTAACGTTAGTTTCCTGGATACATTTACGAGTATATTATGAAATTACGCGAATGTGAATTTAACTTGATCAATTTTTTGTATCCCTATGTGTTTATCTATTATAAAAACAACAACATATTTGCATTAAGAATCTTTTTATTTTCGTATCCTCATCTAATATTATACTTATATATTAATAATCTTATTCATTCATGTTTCTTTAAATTTTGTTTTTGGTTACGTCGTACTTGCTTTCGAATTTTTTTTTGACAAAATTTGTACTTGTTTCTTATAAGCCCCTTAAATGTATTTTACGAGTATTTAATGACTTCGACCGATAATTAGTTAAATGCTCGGTTCGTAATTCCTGTGGGGAGCCAGGATTATACAACGATTAACAACTTCAGATTTTGTGACGCAAGAGACACAGTCAATAATTTCATATAAGGAAATGTTCTAAATATTATTTAAGACATCCTTAAAAATTAAGTTCATGGTTTAGAAAGCATATTTCAGATTCCTCATATACCAAAACCTTGTGAATCAGGTAAGGTGCTCAAAGTTAAGATAAAAATAGACATACATTATATTTGATGAAATCCGTCCAAACTATACAATTGTTTGGATTCTCCATTAGAATTTATTTATTGCGTGTCACTGGAACAAAAAAAAATTAAAGCTCCGAGATCGGATTTATAATGAATAAAACCTTGTTATTACCGAGTAAACAATCACCCATATAAATACTGACATCCATTCATTAGTATAGTACAATGTACGTGTAGTCATGCAAGAAGATCAGTCTCGGTCATTCAGTCTGCCAAGAGATCGAGTGATAAATCGTTTTGAATCTTACAATTTTAATTTTATATGTCCCACTAGCCAGTGAGATTTTCTCATTACACCGTTTTAAAGTCTCCTAGAGTAAAAAGGTAGACAGACAAAGATACAGAGAGGTACATACATAAATGCAAATATAAAGAATACATTTTTATATTATTTCTACATTTGCGTTTTGGTATAGATTATACACAAGTGAACACTGTATATATTCATCTTTTGTGCGCGTGGACATTTAACATCATCGTGGATCTATAATTTCTTCCTATTATCATTGTGGCTTCAACCGGCCACACAATTTATGTACGTACTAATGTCGTATCCAAACACCAGTACAATTCCCATATCATTGTTACAACTAAATTATGAACACAAAGTTCCACTCCTAAGTAGATACGTATTCGTAGAAGCGACCGTGGGCGGAGTCGCACCGTGAGAAAATAAATCCAAAAAGTTCCTTTGAAACTTTAAAGTGCTAATAGGCTTAAAGAATTGATGTCGAATAATATTTTAATCTGTTTTAACCGGCTTTTATATAAAATTAATAAAAATGTTAAATAATTTTCTCTCAATTTCTTTGTAATAAATTTAATTGTACTGCAATTTAATTGTAATAAAATCCTTTATACAAGTTCCTCTTTATACGTACGGGTACATTGAAAACATTTATTAGTCTCTTAAGCATTTTAACAATTTCTATGGATTTGGCCCCAATAGTTAAGTAAGACAAGATAGCGAATCGATTATTTGAAAGATAAACCCTTTGGAAGATTTATCGTAATAAAGACAAGGTCGGCGTCGGATAAAAACAAACGGTCGCCCTCCGGAACATGGGTCGGTTCCTCCGGGACGTGTCACAGAGCGCCACGGGACGATCAAGTTTATCGAGACCACCGGCGACGCACAGGACCAGCGCGACAAATTTATTGACACTCTTTCAATTAAAGCTATTGTTGCCGCACAACCGCGCCACTCACAACAAAGTAAAACACGATAACGCAGCGTGAATCTGTAATGCCTCTCCCGCTATCGCTCGCCGCCCGAACCGGCCGCCGTAAAAGGAGATTTATTAAAACTATTTGGAAACTGATTCGATCGAAACCGAACGATTTGACATTTAGATAACGAGTAAAATTTATTTTTCTCTAGGTTACGTCTCGCGGTCGAGTGACAATAGAATAAAAAAGTTATAAAATGCGGCAGTCGCGGCTCACCCACGTCCTACGGGATGTTGGATGGCAGTATCGCCGAGACCGCAGCCGCTACAGATATGAGTAAAATGCAACTGTGTTATAACGAGTCGTTGATACTTGCGAGCATGTGTAAATTTCTGTGTGACAATATGCCAGATAAGCCGCCAAGTGTAGGCGGGAGAAAATGCACGCCGCCTGTGATGCCTTCGGCGCCGAATTGCAGGAGGTCTACATAATAATCTACTTTTTCTCAGCTCCGCTATTAATTATCCTTTAAAACACTTTATAAGTGAATTTGCCGTGCGACAATACAAATACAAAAAAACGAAAACTAATTTCAATCGTATAAGGCTTTGACATGTTGTTATATTGAAATTGAAACGACAATAATTTATGGCGGCTATAAAACTGAGTTTGGCTAGTTCCTAACAAACAAAACATTTCCCGAAAGAATTAAACGAATAAATTGACACCCACACCTCTTGTAAGTAACGATAATAATACGATGTGTTTAACTTTATTGTAACGCGAATTTTATTATCACATTATGGCAGTATTTATATTTAAATAATAAATTAAACCTTTAAGAATCAATGATCTTTTCTATTTCGTCGTTTACATGGTGAATCATCACACAATGGGGATTTTAGAGACGTGACACCAGAATGAAATATTTTTGCTGACGCATTGTTGGAGTTAAAAAGGGTAATGCTTTTAGAGAGAAGCGGAAGACGGATTTCAAGTATTATACCTCGTGTCTGAGGAGCGATTCTGCTTATCAATAGTTGAAAGTTCTATATCGAAAGTTATCGGTAAGCTTCTTGGTGAAACCGGTCTGTAAAAGTTAAGGTGGACAATGTCCTGTAAAAGTACAATGTATAGAACATACTGTATAGTCATTTTATGTACCTACTTGGTTTTTAATTTACAAACTACAGACAAAGAAATGAAATCTTTGGGCGCGTGAAATTTATATCAAGTCAATGTACGTTACTATTAACGATTTTATTTTTTTGACTGATTGAATGCCTGCTCTGCCCTAGATTGATGAGGAGAATGGTGTGATGACTGGTACCTAGGACTTAACTAATTATTTTTAGCTTTTAGTACGTTATCTATATCATTGTTATCTTTATCTATACAAATCTATGTATACACGATACTAATAAATAAAATAGGAGTGTCTGTTTGTAATATTAAAATAACCGCTTTTTACTACATGCATATGAATGTATATTCGATACATATACCAAAATAACATTTTTTACCATGTTTGTCTGTCTGTCTGTCTGTATGTTTGTTCCGGCTAATCTGTGAAACGGCTGGACCGATTTTGACGGGACCTTCACTGGCAGGTAGCTGATGTAATAAGGAGTAACTTAGGCTACTTTTATTTCTTCTAAATAACTTTTTTGTTAAATTCCACGCGGAAGAAGTCGCGGGCACAGCTAGTTTTCAATAAAACCGTTTAACTTAAAAAAATACTTAATTTAATAAAACGTATCTCTAAATTTTGTAATTATAATTTTAATTCTGACCAAAACAACATTTGCACAACTTGAATTGTAACTGTTAAATTTCTAATTAATAAGGCATGAGTTTGGTCTTGACTATGGTCTTTTTTTAAACAGGTACATTACTTATTATGTTATTAGAAGAGCTTCAAATAATAGTTGTATTACTGGTAACAAATTGAAACATTTACGGACGACGAAGAATAAGAAATCGAAATAGTACTATTTTTTTAATCCTAAGTCTATAATGATAGACAATAAGAATAGGATTGCTTAAATACAAAGTAATTACTATCTAACCACTCCGTTTCGATCACTTTAGTTTCAAACGAAACAATGAACAAAAGAATATCGTACGTAACAGTGAGATACACGAAATCTTTATATTTCTTGAGTGTCGGAGCTTTAGAACTATGTCGTTGACTTGCTAATGTAATTTATGTGAGAAGTTTGGAAATATACACTTTGTTACCTGAAAGGGGTTTCATAAAACTGAATTATAGCTGTAACCCTAACTTGGTTTTGATGATCGTCATAAAATACCATCTTGGGCGCTCACAGGACACGTGGCGGAGACTGCTGTTAAATTTTATGGAAACACCACCGGGTAACAATAGAAATATGTAAATTTGACAAACATCAAATTTCCCACATGCAAAATGGTTTTAGGTATGATGGTTTTAGGTATGCTAGTTTGGGTAAATATTTCTAAGCCACGTTACACGAAGAATTGATGACATGAATTAAAACATGGATAATTTAACAGATATCCTTATAATTATGATGTAGAATTTTGTAGTAATGATTCATCACGCTAAAATTATTCTGTTATTGCTAAAACTTAATTTATCATCGGAATAAATTCACAATGCACTAGACTCTTTGTATAAAATTTCGTCATAATCGTCCAAAATTCAGGTTATACACAAAAAAAAATCTGTGGAGCAAATTGTCTATAATTGACGTAACATATAATAAACAATGTGTATTATAAACAACATACATATCGAGATTATACAAATATGAATGATATAATTTTTTTATTCCTTGAAAACACGACTACCCAACTAAAGGATGGGATTAAGACCGTAAAAGTAGTGGTGTAGTTAAAAACTCGTTATAATTTTATAAAATATAATGTTCAACATTAAATTCATAACGTCAACATTCACAATATTCTATTCATATAAATTCAAATAACTGCCCTAAAGTATGATGTTGTTACATGAAATTTGTAAAAGGCAAGTCTCAAGTTGTTCGAATTTATAACAGTTTTCTCTCAAAACGCTATTTAAAGCTTTGACACACAATACAAAAAGACTGAGCTGAGTTCTCATAATTTTATAGCAAAACAAATTTCAGACACGATACTTTTTATTAATGTAAAATAATTCTAATTCGCAGTTATAACTTTTTTTATTATGCCCTAGTGTCTATAAATTAGCACTGTTCTTGTGTTCTTTATGTATCCAAACTTATGAGGATCGGTGTAAGGTTACTTACGATATATTATTGAGGACAATATTGCCAAGGGTTGCATAAATGCTCTATATAAATTAATATAACATAAACTCTTAAAGCTTTTAATCAGACATCGAGAAGAAATCAAAATGACTATTAGGGTATGATTCTTTCACAGTAATCCGACCTGGAGGAAGGTATGCGTGTTAGAATTTTGTTTTCGATTTTAGTTGTCTACTGTAGGTACTTTCTCTAAAGAAATGCTGACAATGCTTGACGTGGAAATCTTGTGAACGATGTTTTCTTTAATTCTCGGTATAAGAATGAGTAAATTTATCTTAGAGCAGAACAACGATTGTTGTAATGCTGTGCTCAAGTAAACAAGTTTTTGGTATTACATTTCAGGTGTATTTCATGTTGATTGAAATGTCAAGGGCTTTTTTTTGTTTTTGAAAGTTCTTTTGTAGAAATTAGTTTTTGGGATAATGCTACAAGGGACACCTTCAAATTAAGGATATATTTCAAGTTGCTGAGATCTTTATTATAAACATTAAATATTATTAATAGTATTGTATGTGACTGTAACGAATGTATATCATAACTCATAGTTTACAGAGAATCTATCAAATTCAAATTCTTTACACATAGGACACGTAACAAATTCTTGAATATATTTACAGTAGGGAACTATTTTTTATAAGTAAATAGCTGACAAGCGAGCAGTCGAGCAGCCTGATAGTAAATTGTGTTGAATTTTTTCTGGCTGTTAGTACATTATCTACATGATTATTATCTTCATTTTCAATAAAACCATTTAACTTAAAAAAATCTTAATTTATTTTCAAGTTTTTAGTTCTTAATTTTGTTATTCATAGTGTACTACTATTCTACTAGGCAAACCCTTTAATTTAACACCCATATAGATGGAGTTGTGAAAAAATATGTAATCCGCCATTTTGTAGCGGCAGCCATCTTGGATTTACATTGATACAGAATGTATTAAATTATATTGTCATAAGAACTAAAGGTGTGTATCAAATAGCAGATCAATCTGTCTACAGGAAGGTGTTCAAATTTCAATTCCGAAATTTGACCCAAACAGGGAAAGCTAAACAAAAACGTTTAAAAATTACCATTTTCAAACGAGTTTCTGAAATCAACATTTGACTTGACTTTATCTAATAACTTGTAATCCAATAATTTTTAATCTTATTATATAACAAAAAAAATAATCACAAATTCTACGAGTATTTCGTAACAAAAAGCAACAATTGTAAATCCTATAAGGTAACAAAACAATTATTTTCTTACTAAGGTTGAATCCGCCAAGTCTTTAAATTTTAAGTCTTATAGGAAAAACGTAAGGTACTAAAAATTCATGGACCGAGTTGACCAATTTCGTCGTAACATAAAAGTTTAAAGGGGCGATTCACAATGTTGGTGCCGCGATGAAAATTAGGTAGTCGCCATCATGATATGAGACGCTATGACCATTTACTTTAAACAAAATGGCGGAAACGAGTTGTATAATTGGCAACGATAAGCGATTTTGTTACCAAACAACAATTAATATGCATAAATATTTTTATAACAAGCAAAAGTTTTAATGGCTAATACGAGTCCACGAGCAATGTTTAACAGAGATCCTTGAAAATAGAGAAGGTTATGTTTATGGAAGCAGGCCTTTTGTGGGGTACATAATGTAAAGGCTCCATCATTATTGCAGAGGACTATGTGAGACTATTTAATGATTGCAAAATGTAGTTCTAAAATAATTTGATAAAAATATTTGAATAAAAATGTAGAAAATATTCTTAGTATATTAAAAAGTGACATAAATATATAAATTGTAATATTTTAAAATTTGATATTCGTTGTCGATTGTACAAGACCCTAAAGGGGATGTGTCGATCGTAAAGAAGTTACTGCGCGGGTGTAACTGTCATAAAGTGACGCCGCAACTGTGTCGAATTTTCGTAGAAATGATACCGTGCGCTCTTTGATGCAAGACCCCGTTTAATTCCTGGATTTCAAGTAAATAAATAATTTATTAAAATTGAATATATATATTCAATTCAATATATTATTAAAATTGAATATATATATTCAATATATATATATACATACTTAAACGAAGCCATACCCCCAAGCAGGCTGGCTTCTGTCGCCTTTTACGACATCCTGTTTTACCAGCAGAGTATATGAGAAACTTGAATCTTTGACTTCTATTTTAGATTATATTATCAATTCATTGCCAGATAATAAATAAATAGGGACAAACTAATTAGTTACAAATTAGTAGATCCCTAGATTAATAGTTTATAATTTTAATATAACCTTACTAAACATACATATATTATCATAACGAAAATAGTATTCCTTCCTAATAATACCTACTGGTTTTTTGTTGTAAATTTGTTATACTAAACTACAATTTTAATTTATTAAACTGTCTTAACTACCTAATTTTTTTTTCAAATCATATATATCTTAATGCTGTCGTCAATCTCAAATTGATCGTGGTTAAAAAATAATACCATTCTTATTCGAATTCTACGAAATACTTCTTAGGAGGTAATATTTATGATGTCAATACATTATTTTTTGGTTCAAATGATGAATAAGTCATAGGTGCAGTTCAGGTACCTTTTTAGGTCGACATTCTTTGGTTTTGTTTCATGGTGGCGCGTTCATACCCACACATTTCCGGATGCTATAAGAATTACTTTCTATCACACAGGGTTGCCACTGCAAGATAACCGCTCCAGTGTCACGTGGGTTATTACTCAATTTACGCAAAGTAATTACGTTAGCAAAGAGTTGTTTTTATTGTTTCTTTTATTGTGAGGCTATTTTTCTATATTAAATATTACGGATATATATTATATGTAAGCAGTAATATTTTAACGTAACTGCTTGTGGTTACAGCCCTAATGTATTTAACTGTGGAATTGAATCCTATGCAAGCCACTATTTAATTCGACTACGATTAGCATATGAAAAGCGCTTTATGGTGTGTTCAATTTAATAGCTTAATTACTATTAAAGTGATGGATATGATGTAAAATATCGTGTAGGCAGGATTTAAATAATCTCGCTTAGTCACTTTATTTAGGGTTATTTCAAATGATTGTGCTATTTATATAATTATAATATATTATTTACTTTAATTTAAGTGCTATCTGTAATTATTCATCTAAGTAAAACTAGAAGATATTTTACTGAAGTATCCATACATCGACAGGCGACCATATAAATATAATTGATTCTTTAGTAGTAACAGCCTTCGCTTGAATTCAGAAACTCATACCTTAAGTTTAGAAATAACACCCACATTGTTTTAGGAATGTGTTTTTTCTAGTTCTGTGAATTAGAACAGCAGCGAACTCGGGGGAATAGATCGATCCATTTCCCTAGAAGCTATTAACATTCAAGTATTTTACTATGTTACGTGGTTAGACAGGCAGACGACAAAAAAACCAAAAAAATATGTTTTGACCTCTGTATTGATAACAAAGTTTACCTATATTAAAATTCCAAAAAAACATTATGTTATGTACAAATTCAACCCCGTTATAGTTTTTTATTAGTGTACCTAGACGTAAATAAGGTTTTACGGACTGCCTGTAACAAAAACACCATAATGTACAGAACTCAAGTGGATTGTTTTTTGGTTTAAAAATTATTTTCTGTCAATAACACGAATACAATTACTATTTTCATGTCGATAAAATAACAACAAAAAAGGGACCGGACCACGAACACTGAAAACTCGGTATTCGATTTATCGACAGCAAAAACCAGTTTTTCTATTTATACTTATATTTAAATTTATACTTCTCAAAGACATTGTTATTTTATATTATTTGTGGATGCTAAACTCAAAGTGGCGTATCTTAATATAAAACTCTGATTCTATGATAACTGATATCTGATATCATCCTGCAAAAAACTGATTCTAAGAATTAATTACTTAAACTACTTGATCCTCCTAACGGTTCAGGGAAATCTTTGACTAAATTCAATATCCGTTTGATATTATTATAACATTACAACGAAATATATCTAAACAGAGTTGTTCCAATTCTTCCGATTATTATAAAAGTACACCCACGCTTCTAGTGATTTATTTTAACAATGTTGCGGGGGCATGATTGTCATAGGCGGATGACGCAACAGCTATTTATTTACTAATTGTTTCTATTCTTCATTGTTACAGGTATGGCATTGTGTTTGTCTGGAGCAACTTATTTTTTGATATGTAAAAAAGCTACAATGTTTTGATGTACGTGTGACTTATATTTATTTCCCAGTATTAGAACTATATATTATGAGTGATTATTAATAGTATTAGCAATAAACAAATTTATCTGCCCGATAAATTTGAGAGTACCTAAGGAATTTTACAACTAAATTGTTTACATCTATCGCGTTTTCGTTATATTTCGAACTTGGTTTCTAACTAATATAATATGTAATTCTTAACAATAAATTCAATTTCAGAAGGGTAGATTAAATGAAAATGAAATTTCATAATGTAATAATTTCTTAAGTAGGATAAGTTATCGGTTTTTTTATTAGGTACTTTTTCAAAAGGGCTCTTGTGCTTATTGTGTTCTTGCGTGTAAATAACAAACATAACTATAATTAATAAGGCTCTATTAAATGTTTATTAAAAATAAAGTAAAATTAGAATCAAGTAATTAATTGAAATAACTAGGTCCTTGTGGTGCATTACCCAAAACGCCGGCAGCATTTCCTGGTAGTATAACAATGCTTAATTGCTGAGCAAGAAAGCTTTCAACTCTTGGGTCACATTTCTTATTTTTTAACTTTTTTTTGAAAAGTTAATGAGCATCAGGGCCGTATGGACCAAGTTATAGACTTCGAATGCGTTAAAAATCTAACCAGAACCGAGGCTACTGTACTTCAGATATTTATTATTTTGTGCAGTTTTTGCTGCACCCCAGTCTTAACGATGCTAGTATGAAGATGGGATGGTGCTGGTTTATCAACACAAGTTGTGTCCCACATGTGGGATCTCCCATACTCCAAGACATAATCGACATGCCATCAGGTTTTCGCCATCGTTTTGTCATCGTTCCGAAATATGGAATTTGGCTCTAAAATTGCTGGAATATTAACAGTGACAAGAGACCGACGAATAATGTCATTAACAGTGGCATGGCCGGAAAAGCAACTGACGCTTTTTTGACAAGAAAGACTGTGGTGTCCGGAGTCATCGACATTTGCACCACAAGAACCTATATGAAACGTGTAAACCTTAACACCTAAGCGAAGAGAGTAGCGATTGGAGCTGACGGAAGGGCATGTAGCCACTGCCCGGACTCCCAACTTAAAACAACCTTCAATCTGGCCCTGTCTATTTCTTATTTGCTGTTGACGTGGAAGTAACAAACTGGAATGTAATTACCTGTTAAATGGCCACTGGAACCCATCATAATTATACCAAAAAACTATGTTATAAGCGCTGTTGATCTCGGATCAACCTAATCTAACTTTATTTACATTAGAAAGGTTTAAAGTCATAGACTACAATACTAGTCTGGGCTATAGACTGCAATGCTAGTCTAGTCGAAATTGACATTACCCAAAAGTTCGAAAACATTATAGAGAACTTTCAAAGACATACTCCCTTGTTTCTGCGCTATGTTTTCTTCACTAAAACAAGCGATAAATAATTTTTGTGTACTTCTTGTATAAAACGTTAAAGGAATGTGCAGAATTCGAATTTAATTCTTTTGTGCGGTTGACCAACGTTTGAACCATTAGGCTATACCTTCTAGAACCTGTAGACTCTTGTAATTGAAGACAAATACAAATCTCATTTGAGCCTAGATAATATATCTAAAATACCTAATGACTAACGGCCGGTTCCTATGACCTATCTATCCTTTAGCGATAATTATCTGTCCATTTCCATTTTGTATTTATTGAAATATTTTTATCCTTTACCTTTTGTGATAAGCGATCATATCAGTCTCATGGGTAGAAATTATTCAGAACTTTATTAATTGAAACACAAAAATACAGTTATAGCAACTAATGTATTATTTAACCCAGCACTAAGGGATAGAAAGATTAAAGGAAAAGATAGGAAATAAAGAAAGCATTCGTGCTTCAAGGTGAAAGTAATGATATAATAGATCTCTCCCAGACAAACTGTACACGTGTTCTTCTACTTATCTGAAATATCACATTAGGAATTAGGAATAAATCCACTGTGTGTAATAACATAAAATATATATGTAATATTCCGTATTGCTTTGACATGATAAAATATCAATGTGTAAAACGTACAGAGGGATTTAGGAACACAAAACGTTGATAATATCAAATTTTACGACTAAAATTGAGTTGTTAATTGTGTGCTGCAGATTCATCCCGTAACAGACTCGTAATAAGCAGCTGTAACTAAAATATATTTATCACTTCATAGTAAGAAACAAAGTTTCTATTTGTCTGAACGAAATAATCTCAAAAAAGGAATGCATGGATTTTTATGAGAAAGATTAAAATGTATGTGGTAAAATGAAATTTATAAAATACCGGATAAAACCAAGTACAATCGAACGGTAACTTTTATAAACCTAAGTAACATATTTTCACAACAGAGCGAAGACTGTTATTATTTGTGTTTTTACGTAAAGACTTCGGTTAGTCAACTAGGCAGTGGCTTTCGCCGTATCGTGTTTACGTGTGTCACCGCAATGTTTACAGTAGCGCTGGCGTCGCTCATATGTTTCTGGTACTTCGTGTCACTTTCAGGGTCTTCATTAATTTTGAACATAATTAATTTAAGATTTGATTATTTCCTTAATCGCCGTGAACGAGTTGATATGTCAACTTTCACAGTTTTGTATTCCTTTATAACCTTCTTATGTTTTTATTATTAGAAAAGAAAATTATAGTTCTTTAAATTCGTATTATCTTCGGTAATACATCAATATTTCAGTGTTGAAGTTTCATTCTTATCACACTAACATTGCGACTCTGTAAATTCGAACATGTCCACATATACACGCCACGCCATCCACGCATATCAATGCCATCCACGCATCCATCATGAAAAATGAAAACATTTTTCCCACAATTGTTATTTATTGCAGTTAATACAGAACGAAAGTTAAAATAGCTGTCTTTATAGTAAATAAGACGAATAATAACGATAGATAACAACGATAGTTTTAACTATGATATCAAGACCCAGTTTTATAAGTAGCTAAGATATTCCAAGATAGTGCTCAATTTTAATCTCATTGTGGCTATTCAGAACAAAGCAATTGTTTTTAATAGTCATTACATACACATCTCTTGTTTTCCCGAAGAAAGTGTAAAGTAGATATCTGATTATAATAATACTGTTGAGCATCAACCTATTATTGTATTAGGAGAACCAATTCCGGTTGCAATGAGCGACGCTTAGGGCTGTGATGAAATGTACATTTTATTAATAACACATTATCCAAATAAGTATAGCCTTATGACTATAAAATCTAACACTAAATAAACTCTTATGACATTATTATAATAATTTATATAAAAAAAATCGTCAGTTTGCCAGTTTTCAAATTTAAATAAAATAAGTTGTCAACCCTAAGCTTTGCAAATATACCTGGCACTGCGTCAGGTTTTATTATAATAGAAATTTTAAGAGAGATTGCTGTAACTGCTTTGCATGTTCTATATTTGTTTTATGCTTGAATTGTTCTTTACTGATGCGTACCACTTTATTTACCATTTCGCCGCTGTTGTGTTGAAACATGAAATATAATTGAGTTTTCGATGAATCAACATAAAATAAATATAGGCGTTTTAATGATTAGAATATAGGTATTAAGATACGAGTACTTTTCGTGAGAAAAATTTACGTATCACAATGTTTTAGTGAGTTTTAGTAAAATTAAAACGACTTTTTTACTTTTTAAGGTAATGTACATATACTGATAATAAAACTAACAGGACCAATTCTGTATATCGAATATTTTTTTGGAAATTGTAATGTAGGCAGACTGTTGTGAATATAGCGGCATATACATACAAATTTTTTTGGAATTATTCTCTCGCCCTGTACACTTAACACTTAAACTATTCAAAAGATTTAGATAATATATTGGAACTTATATACAATTTGAGACATAATGTAGGTTAATTTTAATCTCAAAAAATGTATGTTTTCGCGGAATTTACCAAAACGAAGTGAACGAATTACTAGTAGAATAGTGAGCGATTGTAAGCTGCCACCGTCGCGCATGATCTTCGGTAATACGTGAAAGATCAAAGACTTTCTACAGGCCAAAACAAATTAAACTAACCTGCCTAATGACCAGTTCTAAAAACAACTTTAATCAGTTTTAGTATCTAAAACATTTTATGAAAAACTTACATGCTTAGAGACGAAATAAAATATAACTAATTAAGTAGGGTCAGCAATCGTATTAGAATCCACTTGATTAGTGAGTAGATGAAAGACGACGGATATTTATATTAATAATATTATTTGTAAGACGGATCTACACTTTCTATTGTATCTGTAATTTGAAGAAGATGAGTTTTTGTATTCCTCGCCTTCTTAAGAAATATGATATTGCCATTCATTCATTATTTATCTCTGTGTTATTAATAAATACTTTATAAATATTAATAAATACTGATAAGTCAAAATTATTGCGTATTTAACGATGGTAATGGTGTAAATTTTGTTCAATTACACAACTATAAATTTGTGAATTGCCAATAAGTTTAAAGTAATTTTAGCCATTATATTTTCAATAATTTGACATACATCTGATGTATAAGGTTACAAGTTATATAAGAACATTTATAAGTTTAACACATATGTAAAATTATTTATTTTGAATGGACTGAAATCTTAGCCAAAAGGACTGAAGTTAGAAGCGTAACATTTGAACAGGATCTTTTGAAAAGTAGACGTCTACTATGAATTTAGAAAATTAAACGTTTAAGGAGGTAAAATGAGTGATGTAATTTTGTATAAAAGTCTATATTTTTTAAAATTACATTAGGATTTGCCCTGTCAGTTAAAATGAGCCACACTAAAACAACTCGATCGTGTACAGGAGCAGCCAAAACATTGTCAGTTACCATAGCGATGCTTTTTTAAATAATGTATACACATAAAAAGAAATTCACTCAGACTAAGTTTCCAATAACTATTAGTATTACATATATTCTGTTGTAAATGTAGCGAGTATTCACGATTTTTGTACTTTATACCGATTTTTCGACCCAGTGCTGGAGTCATAATGATTCATGTAACTAACTAGATCTGAATATTGATGTATAAAAATGATGTGTTTACGATGATACAGGACATCATTTCTCCAGCCAAATTAAGATAATATTTACGACTCGCCATCGACATTACAATTAAAGTTAGCGTATACATGTTTGAATAATTAAGTTTCCTCAATTCTACATGACAGGGAGACAAATCTAGGTTATTATTCACTTATGTATATGTAGATATGTATGTGTTTAAATATAGGTAGTTAAGGTTATTAATGTCACTCACTTTTGACGTCACAGTCTGAATAGTTTATAGTCTAAATTGGGTTGATGTAATCAATAGTTGAAGCAGTAATTTTATTGTAATTTATACTTACCTAGCGACCTAGCACGGCTTTGTACGGGTAGGTGATAGAAAAGAATTATTGTTTTGTTTTTTTTCTTTTTTTTTTGATAAAATATTCTCAGGTGTATTTATCGCCGTACACACTTATTAAAAAGGCTTATTATTAATCTTTCCGCGAATCACTATGTATTTTTAATGACTATTATACCGAAAATACATGCAGCAGTTCTTGTAACTATCACATTTATACAGATAAACTGGAAAAACATTTGAAAAGTTTTAATTAATTAACGTTAATTAAATTTAATTATTTCTTAATGTATATAAGACGATGTTTAATCTTCGATTTTACATAAAATTAAATATCAAGGAATGTTGCAGATTCATGTCGTAATAGACTCGTAATAAGCGGCCGTAACTAAAATATTTTTATCACTACATAGTAAGTAAATATCATACATTGTGATACAAATAATTTTAAACTCAACACTTGTAGCCGTGGGAGACACTTCTAACGGGCTTTAAATTATATTTTAAAAAAAGAAATAAAGATTTCTACTTAAATTAGAATATATATTTTTTAAATATTTCTTAATATTACGCAACGCATTTTGCATGGCGTGCATTACATTGTTAACAAAATAAGTCGGGAATTTAAACACGCCTATCGTAAGCTTACGTTACAAAGCCGCATTCCTAAAGTTACTACGCTGCACCATAATGGGTTAAGACGTGTGCAGATTGTGGTGGGCGATACCGATAAGCTAAAGGCGGTGGAATTGATGCTCATGGTCGCATTGCTTACTGCAAAAACGGTAACTAGATGTGATAAACAAAAAACGTAGTCACGTTTCATAATAATTGTTTCCTTTGTTCTCTGAAAGGATCAGACATTACAGGGTACAGGTCTCTTCTAGTAATTGAAGAGATTTAGAGTTCAATTTAGATTGGTGGAGGTGTTACTTGCCAAGTGTTGAATGTTTTTATTACACCCGAAGATCTCCGATAAGGTTTAAGGAATTAAACATTAACCATCATAACGATGGGAATGGATGGCATAACGTACTCGCTGATCACGACAGCACTCAAGAGTTTAAAAACTGCGTGTTTATTTCTGTTAACCGTGAAAATAAAAAATAAATAATCCGTTGGCTTCTTTAGAGTAAGGGAAAGGTTTTTTTTTTAATTTCATCAGTACACGTATTGCACAAATTCGCCATTATCATTAGTTGGTTTATTATCAAAGCACCCCATAATTTAAGCTTCTGTATTAAAGTCGAGGTTAAGAGTTATATTCTCACGATAAACTGTTCAATTAATAATTAAATTCAAGTCGTTTTAGAAGCCAGTACACATTTTATTGACGATGCGTGGGAGGTTCGATAGAATTTCTGTTTCTAAAACCTTACCGTTAAATCTAACTAGGCTATGTGGTTGCCGTAAGTTGTGTTATGGCGGTGAAATATTGGTATACATCGGCAATACGGAAATCATATTTATTTTATTATTGGTGTAGCTTCTTACGTTTCATTGCAGTGTTCATTACTCGACAGCTTTCGTTGGTAAGTGATCGATCGAGTTACATAAGCAACTTAGGGCGTGGTCGGTAATTGGATGGATGACCGCTAATGGCGAATTTTGTCTAGCGCTTCGGTGTTTCGCAGATCAAGTGAAATGATCAATTCAGATGTTATCGTCAGATAGCAATTGTTAAGTCACGTTGAAGATGTTCGAGTGCCTTGAAATCTTGGCCTGGCCCCTTTTTTCCAAAGGAAATTCTGTACTAATTCTCTACTGGAGTAGCTTCAAACTCTGTTAATAAAAAAGAGTTATGACGCCATTCAGTTTGTATAATACTAGCAACCTTTGAATTTTTAGATTTAATTTGAATCTTTAGATTTAATTACTACAACTTGTATTTGAGATTTATTATTTAATTATATAAAAATGATTTGACTACTATAGGTTAATAAAGCAGCCGAGGAGATCTTCTACTTCCAATATGGTATACAGATATTTCGAGTGTTTTTAGTAAACATACTCAAACTAAGTATTAAAAATTATTAATTTAATTAAGATATTAATTTGTATCAAATCGAACATTATAAATTTAATAAAAGAATATGTCCAATTTATCCTGTTGTGTTTTTAAAATCGTTTTGAAGATAAAAGCATTGTTTAAATCAATACATTTAATAAAATAGTAGTAACTGTTCTAGTAGTAACTATTTAATAGTGATACTGTTTGTTTATTTGCTCAGAAGTTTCACAATTTCCTCCTTACATAGAAACAACCATTTACCGCTACATGATACGAGTATAGGTTAGTTTAAAAAGTTTAAAAGGTGTGCATGTTTACTTTCAAATATCGCAACAGTGTAGTATTGATATAACTTTATTTACTTTGTACTGTATTCTATCGTATTAAGAAGCAACTGTTACTGGTTTTCTTGTGATTTAATATATACCACAACGTTAATGAACATTACAAAGAGGTTTATTGAATACCGTGTAATTTTTTTTTATAAAATATTAATAATTTATCGAAAGAAAGGTAAAGTGCCGTTTAAAATATGAAATAAAAAAATGGCTGTGAGTTTGGTTCCCAATGGTTCAAGGAGCTTCAGACAGCCTGACAGGGAGACGTTACAATTCCACAACTTCAATGATCAGTTTTGCAACTGCAAGAAATAGACGTGCTCGTTTAATAATAAGAAAAAAATCAGTTTTTTGGTTGAAAAAAAATGCAAGGACTAAAACGAAGTCCATGCTATGAGTTGGTACTATGGAAAATAGAGGAAAATTATACGGTGGATTTTATATGATGACAAAACGATACTTAAATGTGCTTCAAATTCAAATCGTGCTTCCGGTTATCATAAATTTATGTAAGGTTTTTCCCCTGGTTCTCTAAACTAAGAAAATTTATATTTTTTGTTTTTTAGTACATTACGGATGAAAACCTCCGTGTTTCACGTAAATTCAGAGTCTAGCTTTTGAGTAGTAAGCATTTTAATTATCTAAATTTTTGAACGTTTCCAAATTTAATGGTCAAATTTAATGCTAAAAGCTTTCTCTACCAGGCAACCTTCGGGTAGTTAAGAAAATTAACGAATCCGATATTGTGGTGGGATTGAGAGTAATGATAAAGAGAAGATATTAAAATAACATTTGTAAATTAATATTGGTTATTTCAAAATCGTATATGACAACGATACTATATAATTTTTTTTTTATTTTAATATTTGTTTGATTTGATATATAACACGATATACTTCAATTTAATGTCAAATGTTAACCGTTTCCATTCAATTGATTCGTAGAAAATCGGGTTGACGGTCAGAGTAATTCGTTGTAATCCGAAGTCATAAGGCTTTTGTCGTATCATCGAATGTGCAGAACCCTAAAAAATATGGAGATAGCGTTAAAATAGTTTTAAAATGTAACTAATAACAGCTACGATTCTAATAATAAAATACCTATTAATATAGTTAATTATAATGGTGTTGATTTATGTTGAGAAAAGTTGTTTACAACTGGACATACATGGTTCATACCTTTTCGAAATAACTGTGGATATAGTACATCTACATTGTATATTGTTAGCAGTTAGATATCCTATAGTTGTAGTACTTAGATATCCTGCATATTGCTTGTCCTGCATGTCTTTTTATGACAATATCCAAGAAATAGAAGTGTTTATGAAGTATACAGAAATATTTGAATAGTCAGATACATGCTTAAAATTATTCTTATGATAAATGATAATTTATCTTTTATTTATTGAGAACGTTTTTTAAATAGAAATAATGTTTTTATGTTTGATACATATTATTACTATTTTCCATTTTTTGAGCCTTTGAAAGAAGTGTATACTTCAGGTTTTTATACATATCTGTTTCCTATAATTTTATAGTGTGTATTAAGAGACTATTTATTCGTGAGTCCAAGCCAATCTCCCCTGCTTGTGGTGCAATAACAAAATCTTGGACCCCAGGGTCCTTATTCTGAAGTTCTTAGGTTCTGTATCATCCAATTTGATTTCAGAGATACTCGTGAATGTTAGTAGGGTTATTTCTCTGCATAAACAGCATCGCGCCTTTGTACGCACGCCTACCTTTCATTTCTCTCCGTCGCATCGTGTTGGCTGGTAGTGACTAGAGAATGTCAATAGGCATTAACTTTACTTTTTGTGTCCTCTAATATTAGGTGAATGTAATGAAGAATCAATACCTGAATAAAAATAAATACACCTCCTTCTATAAACAATCGCGAAATATTTGAACGTGTTCCGTTTGCTGGCTGTCGTTCAATAGATTTCTCAATTAAAACGCATTGGTTATAACCGCAGTATATAGACTATTACTACTTCCAATCAGGCTATATTGTCTTTCAGTCACCTCATATGTCAGTCGTTAAGTAATATAAAAAATGGTAGTCGCGATATTCTCAATTTATTTTTGAATTCATATCAACAGTGGATCTAAAGAAAACTTAAAGTTAATAGGATTATAGTTATCAGGGAATTTTTGAACAGTATAAGAGATATCGATACACACGAACCAGGAGGAGGCACTTTTTTTTTTCGATGAAATATGTAATCTAACCATGGCGCACCTGATGTGGCTTTAAAAAAATGACATATAATCTACATTTTCTTATTACCTTATTATTATTTTTATCACGTTTCTTGAAGTTTAAACAACTATATTGAACATAAACAAGATATAATATTAAGCAATGAAATACTTACATAGATGTTATCGTTATAACTGAATGAATCAGTATATATCAGTTAAGAACAGCAACTCTCAAATGCAAGTTTAAATTAATTTATAGTACGGAGGTTTACGGGTGAAACTCATAAACATAGTAAAGAATGGCAGCTGCACTAAAACCTATTTGTGATCTTAAGACCATTTAAAACGAAGGTGTTCTCCACGGTAAATCAGTGTAGGCGCTCGTTTGCAGTTACGGGTTCGCCCACGCGAGCCATGAGTGGCGCCAAAGCTGACCACGGTCCGCTCGGCTTGGCGCTGAGATATGTATCTTATTTTTTTTTTTGTTAATTATATATTATCAATTTATATTACAGTTTCATCTCTGTGGCAAAATAAGTTCATTAAATATAAATAATTTAAAAAATATATTTTTTTTTAAATTTAAATTTAGTAACAGTTTTGTAATATATAAGTGATACATATATACACAATTTTTATATAAATGATATGTGAACATTTTTTGCCTAAGTATTTTTCATGTTATTTTTACGTAGTACGAAACTGGTGTTAATTAAATGAGTCTATTTTAATAAAATTTTAATCTTTTCAATTACGGGATAGTTATATTACACAGCAGAAACAAATTATAAAAAAACTCACTTTACATTTTCAGTTTCAGTAATGGGAAGCATCTTTGAGTTACCCAATTTTCTTAGCACTGCGACAGTGTTCTGTAGTGTTTGTATTGTATTATATTTGTATTTCTAACTTTATGATATATTTTTATTAATTGATGGCTAAAGAAAATTTAATTATATTATGGAGGATTTTATCCATATGGATTTCCTAAAAACGTTGATTTCAACCGGTAAATTTGGAAAGTTATAATTTTTTTTTTATTGATTATTTCAAGTTTACGCTATCTTAGTCGTCATTTGCGCTACACTTCTATTAGTTATCAAAAAATTGAAATACTTACTATAAAACTTTGAAGACGTTCTCAGCGAGTTATCTTTGTTATTGCGTATAACACCATTAATCAGCCGAGCTGGTTTGCATCGGGCATATCACCCACGCGGTCTTTGTGGCGCCAGCTTCGCTCCACTTGGCGCTTTCATATAAATTGCAATATTAATTAGATATACAGAATTCTCGCATACTTGCTTAGATAACTTTATTAGATATATTTAGTATTTCGATGGCAAGATTTTGCAAGCAATGCTTATTTACTACAAGAATGTCTTATAATAAATAAGAAAATGAAACACCTTAGGAGTATCCACTAAGGTGGTCTGCTTTTCAAACATGTACGCCTATTTTTTATACTAATAATAGTATAATTCTATATTATAAACGGCAAACGTTCAGGTAAAAAAACAACATTAAGTTACAGAAAACAGAATGGAACAGTAGTAGAAACTGCGATTAGAACTCATGATTGGTAGCCAAGAACATAGCTACAAATACGTTTTTGATTACCTTGAATTTTTCGGCATTGATTAGTCATTTAAGAACTAAAATTACCGCTTTTTTGACAGACTGGCTAACCGAGTGACTGACTGAGTTTTTTTAAACTTTAAGTGTTCTCTTTATCCTATCGTCTAATAATAAGGTCATGTTAAATAAATAAACGTGCGTTAGTTACCAACAGTCACAGTAATATTTTCGAAAGCAAAATAAGTATAAATTGGACTACAATTTTCTCATATAATTTGCAAACATGATTCTAACGTAGTTTTAGCACACCACAACCTTCTATTAATAATATGTCTCAAAATAATTATAGTACCATAGCGTACTAAATCCTGAACTAATCAACAAGAAACTCGACCCACGTACCTATTTCATCTAGGAAAGAGCTGACCTAAAAGACGCCAGTGAGGCAAGTCAAAGTGCTTTTGCACATCATGGCTTACTAATTTTGTTGGACGCGAAGTTATCTCGAGAAGGCCTTCATTTTAAGATGATATTGGAGCAAAGTGCCTTCGTGCATAGTACGCTAATTTCGTTTGGAGCAAATTTTCCTATTAAGCCTTTCGTGGAGCAGTCGTTTATGAAATTTATACCGGTTATAAAAATAGTCGTTGATAAGTATGCCTAGTTAAAAATAGTTTACAATGCATAGATGATTATATATTATATATATATAATGTATAATATATAATATATAATAGATATATAATAATCATATATATATATATATATGTTTATACAACACCAATTACATTTCTGAACATTAAACATTGAATAATTATTCAATGTAGATATAATCCATAATATTAATATGTTCCATGATTTGTATCGGCATATAATTTAGAACATGGATTATTAATTGTCACATCAGAATTAAATAATCGTTGATCGTGACATGCATTAAGAAGATCTTGAATAGTCACCGTGCCATAAAATAAGGATATTCACTTTTAAACTATTCATAGTCAACTATACAACAAATAATAAAAAGAACGTTAGAGTAACATTTTATAGCAGGCCATTATAAATCGCAAAAAGTAAACCTCGCTTTAAGAAGGCGCTCTTTGGAATCACTTCACGCTAACAATACGTCGTGAACACAATTCTGGAATTGCCGCACCCAAGATCTAGGAAATATTTTATCTTGGGTCGTGAAATCTTTTATGAAACTGCTTAATTGACACAAAATTAAAACATATCAGGCTGCATTTAATACATTGCAGTATTTCAGAATATTCATTGGTTTCATTGAATGCAATTTGCGGTACATTGCACTACTGACGATGATCGAGGCTGACTTAAACCTATTAATAGTTCATCCAAGTACCTATTATTTTGAAACTAATAGTGCACGGCTAAAGTCTAGCGAGGATGCCAATGTGTACACATAAAAGTACTTTTACACTAACTAAGAAAGTTAGTTTTTTAGACTCTTGTATTTCAGTTTCTTCTTAAGATCGGCTTATGAAATATGTAAGCTCAAGCAGTTTAAGAAACATAATGTTAGAAATACAAGACAAATTTAAATTATGACATTTTTGTTACTGATTCACTCTTTGATCAACATTATATAGACCAGTAAGTTTAAGTAGTAATTTAAACTAAGAGTATCTCACTCAACGGAAGTCACTGGTTGATATAATGCTAAGTCAACGCAGCTGGAAATAAAAAAAATCTAAAGACATGGCGACATAGGTTCCATTTGTAAAGTTGATATCCAAAATTGTTATATACATTGGAAACATTTGTATGTATTTAATACAAAACTTATCTTGTGATGTAACCAGTTTTAAAATACACACTTTAAAACAATAAGTAAATATGCGTTTTAGGTTAAATAAATAAATTCCTCTTTGAAAGGGTACGAGTAAAGACAGGGGCGAATGCTAACGAAAACTTGACGTAGTCTTACGATGGATTAATGTTTTTACCAATTTTTCATGTACGAATTGAAAGAAAAGTCTTAGTCCTTAACATTTAAACAATCCAAAAACTCCACTCCGAATTAACGTAATCTTTATATTATCATTAAAATAAAAAAAAATGACTCTTAATGAGTCTTGTGTTCCAAAATCTCATAAACATCACATTTAACCGCTGAGTACCTTACCTTAACTTCGTGAGCAAATATTACTCAAACTGCAATTTATTTCTTTTGGCTTCAATGGTTCCCTCGATTACGGTGAAATACCTGATGACTTAATAGAATGTTTTTTATGGAATTTCTCGCTACGATGTTACGACATATTTGGCACCGCCATTTGTGATCAAGAATTTTGAATACAAGCAATTTCTGAACTGATTGAAATATGGAATATTAAGACAAACACATTTCTATAACATTTACGAGTATGATCATAGAGACACAAGTTACTAAGTCACAGTAGTTAAATTAAGAATAAGACGCGTTTCATTTACAATCATAAAAATATAATTTGAAATCGTGTAATTTATCAGATAAAAAAAAAGCTACGGTCAACCTTACCTAAAGTTTAGAAGAAGCAATGGAAAATATGAATACATTCACAGATTAGAACCTTATTTCACTATTCTTGTTAAATTGTGTGTTAAATAGTTCGCATTATTTTTATGTATTTAGCCTTTTGATCTTTACTTGAATTCTAGACTTGATCACCGTTTTATTTGCTTCATATTGTTATTTAGTATATCTGTAAACTAAGCTATATTTTCCTCCTTTAATACTTGTTTAGAATTGCAAATGTTAGGTAAAAAATCCCAGGATTTCAATCTCACAACCGATTAAAGGTTAATCGTATTGGCTCATTTTAATCTATACACAACTTCGCTCAGCGAAGTGTGCTCGGTGCAAGTTACATGAGCAAATAACACGTTCTTTGATTATTTAAATTATTATACTACTAATACACTATTATACAACTGATTTTATAATACTATATACTAATATAAAACCACCTGAAACCAAATGGTTAATTCAATTTACTAGGAACTTGCAAACTGCCTTCGCTTCGGTTCAGGAATACTACACCTATATTATTTTAAATTAATTTACAACTTTTTTATTTATGGACGGATTGCAATGAAACAAAAATGTAACAAAGTGTTAAGTGACGCTTTCTGCAATACATTAGTGAAAACCAGAACGAAATAGGTTAAGCCGTTTCTGAGATTAGCGGTAACAAACGCACAGACAAACAGACAAAAATGTTAACAACTATTGTTTTGGGTTCTATTGCGTTAATAAAGGCTCGTAATAATGTTTTTTCTCATAAATCGTTCATGTACAGAAAACGATCAGTTAGAATTTTTTTATTAGTATATATATATATATATATATATTTATTTATTTTAGTATTTAGTATTTTCGTCTGGGGATATAGATTGTGATGAATTATTGTATTATTTAACTTTTATTTATGTAGTTATCAGTAGAACATTAGAGGAGTTACATATCGAGCCAACAATTATTTGGTACACCCATCCATATACCTATCCATTGAAAAGTACAATTGTTAACAATAAAATTTAAGCCACCTAAAAATAAATATGTGCTTAAGCACGGTTTAAACTTCGTAACTTAATTAAGACAGTCAGTTTACCTTATCTAAGTATTGCAGCGTCAAAACGTTCGAAGTTTCCAGAAGTTATCTCTAAAGTTCTGCAATATACCTCGTAGGTTGGGCCAATCTCTCAGCAAATGGGTCTTTAAGTAGCCCAAAGCATTCTCAGGATCACTATTACTCATGACTGATGTAATAGGTATCCTTTTAGCATAATGAGAAGCAATAGGCAATTATTTTAACTTAATACGTATCTGTTATTAGGACAAAAAAAAATTGTTAAATTTTAGTTATATTTAAGATATTATGTAAATCTGATATAATTAACTACTTGAATACTTCGAGGTACATACAAAATGAAATATTTCTATTATTTTAAACTGCTCTGTTGCCTTCATTTCGATTCTGTAGCGAAAACTTCAACGTCCAGGGGCAACATTACAAGCAAATGCTACCAAATACATAACTTTAAAATAATAATACTTGCGGTAACAAAAGATTAATGGTGAAAACGTTTTAATGTTCGTGGTGACAGTGCCAAAAATCCTAGACTCATTGTGTGTTAGCAAAAAGCACATCTGCGCTAAATTTCCTTCATTACGTGAAATTAGAGGGTATTAGTTCAAGGAGTATTTGCAAGAGGATGGTCACATGGAAGTTATTAGCCGTACAGTGATAAATCAGAAGTTTTTTGACTATTAACTTAATTATTGTGCTATAAAATGAATACTCATAGAAACTTACTACACTTAACTAGTGTGGATCAGCAAAATAAGGTTTTGAAATCGCTGCAAAATTTTGAAATCCCTGAAGTCCTTCTACATGCTTTTAAGGTACGCACTGGGTAATGCTTGCGTGTAGTAGCATGAAATACATTGCATGCATAATGCGGAGTGTTCCCAGGAACATATCACCTTGATCATTTTTTTGGTGTGTTTGATTAGTTTTAACAATATCATTTAGACGTTTTGTCGACGATGACTAAATAAACATCTTGCTATGTATATAAAATATCTACAGTAAATATACCTACGCTGTTTTGACATAAACTCTATACTAAGCGGATTTATTCTGTTGGCCGGCAATGCGTTAAGGTTCTGAATCTGGTATAACGAAGGGTAATGGCGGCGTTAATCTCGTATCATTAGGCGGTCTGTATGGTTATTTGGGTAATTTTAAATAAAAAAAAAACGCTGATCTTCCAATGTCTAGATATTTTATTATCATTAAACCCTCCAAATAACCTTTAACCGTCAGTTTATATATCTTATTATATTTAATATATTAATAGTCAATTAAAGTTATAAAAACAAAATGAAAAGTTTAAAGGAAGAGTGAATTTAATAGTTTTCGAAGTGAAGACTGAATGCTATAATAAAATTAAGAAAACCACTCAAGGCTTCCGATGCAAAGAAGTTTCTAGTTAAAATAGTGAATGGGTCGTGATTCACTAGCAAGTTTGCATATTTAAGTGAAGATAAGGGTTATTCCATTTCCCGGTATGAGCACGGCCTGGCGGGCTGTCGAGTACGCCGGGTTACGGGCAACCGGGTGGAAATCGAATTAGGTCGGATCGATGGTATCGCTACCATAACAGAAATCTACCCGATACCGCTCAAATGTAGGAAGAATCCTTTGAAATGAATGAATATATTTTTATTTGCATTTACTAATAGTAATATCCCGGTGACGTAACTGGTACTAGTCAATATTAAGTTACTTTGAGTGTATTTTATGTTATTAAAAAATATAAACTAATCTCTGTTCTCACTTTATTTTCGTTTTATAAAATGTCGTCCAACACCATAAAAGCATCACTCCGTTCTATGTTTCCTTGGATTTCTAAAACTTATACCTTTAACTATAAGTACACTTTCGATATAATAATGTTTACATAGAATATAATGAATCGTGTATGCCGAGTAGAATTCGTGATTTTAGGGCCTAATATTGTCACGGGATATTTTATAATCGAGGAAAAATTACATCGATTATTAAAATTATATCGATAGTTACATAAATCGAATAAAATATTTTGTGGCATCGAACTAATTAATTAACATTATGCTTAAAGTAAATAAACAAAAAATTTAATTACCAACTTGCGAGGTTGGGGGTCAATGCTACTGATGAAATAAAGATTGCTGAGATGAAAAAGGGCATTATAATCTATTGAAACATCGCGAACATAAAAGCGAACGAAGCTACGGACTCCTTACCTACTAGTCTTAATATGTCCAAACTCTTTGCCTCATTGCCTGGTCCATTGACACCTAGCCAATTTGGTTTAAGTTGAAAACCGTAAAATTTTGGCACTAAAAACCTTTTATAAAGTAGATATTTCATTATAAATTTCGGATCTGTACACGGATATATGAATTATCCGAATTTTTTTTTACCGGATTCGATTACGGTTTCACATATATTTTTATTTCAGATATTCTATAGTTTTGATTACGGTTACGAGCTCCATAACACCCCTGATATTCACTATAAATAAGTTTTGGTTGTTTGGCGTTGAAAGTGCTTAAATTAAATTGCTTAAAATGTGTAAGTTTGTCATTTGCATTAATATGAATGATATTTGGTGTTACCTTTTGGTTAATAATAATAAACATTTATTTAACCCTTAGAATAACTTTGAACCCTTAGCTTAGGCTGGTAGGGAGATAGAGGCTGAAAGAAATATTGTAAGAAGATGCTGTCAAACTTTGTATATTTTGTTGTAACTTCGTTTAAATACTCGGTAATAAATCGAATGAGATGCTATTTTACTGTTACTCGGTATGCATCCCCAGAGGGTGAAAAATAGCAGAAGAAACTTAATGTAAAAATACGTAGGAGTTATATTGTAAAAAAACTTCTTCATTTATAAAAGTGCAAGGAACGCTTCTTGAACAGACTTAGAGATAGTTTGAGGAATTGGCGCGTTCCTCGACTACCATTGAATTGGGCCGAACGCGCGCTCATCATACTTACACCAGCATTCATTGATAATACCTGGGAGATACTAGATGTACTTCGACTGTACCTTGAAATGAAAATTCGATCGTCGAGCGTTATCCTAGAGAAACAATTCAAACTTCAGTATAGTACTGTCGAATCACTAGAAATGATGCTTGTATTGCTTGTCAGTTGCGGTAAATATGCGGATTTCGAGAAATTTATAGTTATGTCGTCAAAAATCTACGATTACTTTTTTCACAATCAACTTAATACCTTATCCAGTAACTGAAATAAACTCTTTCACTACTAATATCATAGCTTAAGTAAGAGGATTTTTAGTTTAGTTCGAGCAAGAACCTCGGATAGGTTCTTAGAAAATATTCAGTAATAAGTAATGTCAAATATGTCGTTAAATTTGAAGTTAGAGCTTCTATATTGTATGTTTTTGTTATTTTCTATTTACAAAACATATGGGTATCATTCAGGGAATGTAGTTGTTACGATAATGTCGTGATGCTCTGTAGTTGGCTGTAAATGAAAAAGCAAAGCTTATTCAATTTTCGACCATACTTGACTGTATATAGGGACGGGGTGAAGCGCTTTTGTTAGTTAAAATGAATACCGGTACGACAGACGGCAGAAATTACGTATTATTGGACAGTTGTTATTGACGCTCATGTGAGAAAATATTATTTTGTGATACCGTATTCCAAAACAGAAGGGACTCATGCAACTGTTACCGTTATTTTGTTATGGTTAAAGGATTGAAACGGGGAAAAGCATAGCTGAGAGACAACTAAGAATTGAAAAATATGAAATATTGCTCTTAGAAACTGTAGTCTTAAATTTTTTAGGGTCTATTATTATTATAATTATCTGAGCTTTGAGAGCATCTTGACTAATTATCATCATTATTATGACCCGTGTTGTCCTACTGCTGGGTTTGGGTCTCCTTACAATGAATTAAGGCCATAATTCGCCTCACTGTTACGACTACGACTACGGAGATTTCACACACCTTCGAAAATGTTCTGGAAAATTCTCAGGTATACAGTTTTCCTTATGATGTTTTCCTTCACTAAAACTAGTGCTAAAATAAATAGTATGTAATAACAACAATTAATATTAAAATTGTGTAAAACATATTTCAGTTTGTAAATTTATTTTAGTACTATTTTAAAGCAATTTATTACACACGAAGACTTTATTATTGAATGACTGCAAAAAAAAAGTTTGTTACCTCCGAACTCCGTACACTTCCCGTTTGGTGGTAAATTTGATGAAAATAAACTACTCCTAACGGTGACCACTAAAAGATGAAACCAGAAGGTGAATTTCTACCTTCTCCGAATTAATGTCGGTTTTCTTTTTAAAACATCTGTTATAACTGAAAAAAAATATAACTATTTTCGTGCCGATGTACAAAAAGATAACTATGTTATATAAATTGAACGAATCATTTAAAATGTGGCACAAGGGCTTATTATAATTTTATATTACAAAAAAATGATGGATTCACAATGTCTCAAAACTTTCGAAATTAGAAATATCTTACATTGTACATGTTATTTACGAAAATTAATTTCAAACCACGAAGCATCAAACCGCTTTCACATTTGTACAGCATTATAAATAATGTTTTACACGTGATATGTTTATACTAGAAGTAATTTGAGAAAGGATTTTTTACTTTTTTACCTTCAGTAACGACCAGTGAGATTCTATTTAAAGTATGTTTAATATTGTACTGTGAACTCAAGTTTTACAGCGCATCCTGCTGGCTAAATAAAGCGATTTATCGTAGTCTTATTTACAATGCTTATTGCTTTATTGCTTATTTTCAGTCATAAAATTCCACTTATCCTTCCAGTGATCGTTGGAAATGATTGTTTGGTTGCTGCCGTTATATTTTTTACTAAATATTACCTGGCTGCTTTAATTAGAATATTCCGTGCATCAGCTTCTTTCAATAATATTACCGCCATCCATATTTTCGCCATCTCCTTCATCTAAAATACGTACCATAATGGAAGGTTTTTCCCACAATTTTTACCTTTTATCTGCGTGGTAAGTGAACTTTAATGGCGATTTGCTCAGTGCAGGAAACTAATTTCGCCACCGAAAAGATCTGAACCATATTTCCTTACGCTGATGGTTAAATCAAGGGTCAGAAGTAACAGTGGGCAGCTCCCGGCATATAATTAGATAACTAAGATTAATATACAATAATAATAATAGTAAGATAAGCGCTAACGAACGATAATTGAGGATAAGATACTTTGACGCACGTTGTGCTGTACATCGTCACGAAGATTATGACTTTACTGCATAATATATTTGATTTTTTATTTTATAGATCATACATATTTTACAGAGAAACAACTCTTAGTTCTACGCTTGTATTTAAAGTTTATTATTTGTAATTCACTTGAGACTAAAAACAAGACAAGACAATTGTTTATTAGTTAATAAGATAAAACAATATGAAACAAAAAGAATAAATTCTTGTAAAAAAACACAGGGGTATTAAAGTTAAAACACTTTTAATAAGAAAAAAAAAAGAAAAAGTTTCGGTTAGAAGGCACGCGATTTATACGAATTTAAGTTGTATGAAAAGTACGATTCACCTTTTCCTGAATCGTGAAAATATTTTGTTTTTCAAGTTTTCTTTTTAAAACCACTAAGGTTTTAGATATACCTACATTTTTCGTCATATACATAACTGGAGAAGTAAAATTTCCTGTCAATACTAAGGTGGTCAATACTCAATACACAAAATTGACTGTTAATTTCCGATAAATTGCCAATAATTTTCGTTTATTCTTTAAAGTGAAATTGTAGGTGACATTTGTTTCATTAAACATTGAAGTTTAAATAACATTTTGAAATAAAATAATAATTGTAACTTTTTTTATATTTTCGATTATTATCAAAGCAGTCACTGATAAATTCAGTCACTGATGACTTATTTTCCAAGACCGAAGTGGTTAATGTTCTTGTGAATCAGCTCGCTAACACTGCAACCGATACGTTAAAACATTCCACGTTCGATTTCCAAATATGTTCATTTTACAACTACGGTCTAACTGTCAGATCATCATTCACTTACGCCTGGATATTTTCAAATCTTTACCCAAATCAACTGTAAATATCAATATATATATATATATATATATATCTGATTGACAGTTTTGAGTTTATAAACCTCGTGGTACGGATGTAAAAATTTAAAAATACCCAAAACTCGAAAACAAATGGCACTAAAATCGTATACGAAAAGTTCTAGTTCCCGTAAATTAAATTATTGGTTTGCTCTAGATTTCCCAATCAGAGACTTCTTTGGCAACAATAAGATCACTATCGAACATTAATTAACATTGCAATTATCACGGAAGATGTGGATCAAGGAAAAAACTTTGAGCCTTGGAACAAAAACTCTATCGTTAATTGGGGGCGTAGCACAATGTACAATATTTCGTAATACTGTTAAAGAAAACTGCTGCATATTATAAATGCTAAATGGTTCGGTTTGGTTCACTTTTGTTTAGCTCCTACGTTTATCAATTTATAACCGCAGGTGGGTTATGTCGGTTTATGATTGTGTACATTTTATTTTATCGTTCGTTTTGTTACATTTTCAATTTGTAATATTTGAGTATATTTATAGTTATAAAGAAGTAATATGTAAATTAAAGTTATGTGGTACTGTGTGGAGTAATAATACATACAAACATATGAAATATATGTAATACGAACCTATGAAAAACTTATTAGTAATGACAATGAAAAATTATAGTTTGCGGAATTTTACCTACAGATCTGAAAATAAAAAATAATGTTTTGATTAAGCAATAGAACATATTTGATTAACAAAAGGAAGAGAGACCATATGTATTCAACTCGCGCATCAAAAAACTAAAAATTAATTGTATCTAAGGTTAACAATTACTATGGTACAAGCACGGTGGACTACCACCACCAAGGTTGATTATAGTATATGTTTATATGTATATGTATATATAGTCAACCTTGGTGTTGGAATATGTTGATAAATATAGATAAAAAACTTGACTTAAAAATAAATTAATAAACCAATTAATAAACTGAATATATTAATCATGAAAAGATCAAACTTAAAACTGTGCTGAGTAAACACTATCTGTCCTTGTGTCCGTAGTCCACTTGGGAAATAATCAGGGGACTAGGAATAAAAAATGCATGCTTTCATAAACGAATCCAACCGAACAAGTACACAAACACATACTCTCACCTGTTATAGATGCTTACCAACACACACATGGATATTTATATAAAAATATAGATGCTAACCTATTTATTTTATGATTGTATTAGTATGAAGATTATAGATGTATCCACGAGAACTACACTGCCGATAAACTGTGCTGCAGTTTGGC
Organism: Megathymus violae; assembly: GCA_003671415.1. Lineage (NCBI taxonomy): Eukaryota > Metazoa > Arthropoda > Insecta > Lepidoptera > Hesperiidae > Megathymus > Megathymus violae. Next base: position 4,427,616 of record PDGT01000026.1, read on the forward strand.
AGAACTGTGAATACGAAAAATGGTCTTAAGCTGTCAAATAAATTAAAAAAAAAATTTGTAATATAAAACAAGTTTTAATACAATATCAATTCTTGGAGTCCTTGGCGAAGACAAGTTTGGATTGAAAGATAGATGAAGCCTTGTCTACGTTATTTTACTGGCATCTTATCATGAAACTCCCATGAAATTGCTCTCTAACTATGTTTAAGAATGCATTCTGTAATCCTGTTCATAAGTAAAACATGAGGTTAACGAGCGCAACATTTTAGTGCGAGTGTCACATTTTAACATGAATGCGGACACTTGCTATTTTTATCATTGTAGGTTACTGTACTTACAGACGCACTAAAATTCATTCAACATTTCACTTCCACAGCAGTAACTTTGTTGCAAGTTCTGACGACAGAATTTGAAATTTGTTTTTATGAATGAATATTATACACGTCATAAACTTTAGTTATGTAAGTGTAAGTGGATGTACAGTATAATCACTATAAACTATGCACCATACGAGGATATGAGTTTTAAGTTTTGTAGCATCAGTTCATATTTATACACACACCGTATTATACCTTTTGATCAACCATAGCCATATACCACCAGTAGGTAAACATTCATACAAACATACGTTATGTTTTTGTACGTAATAAAACAAAAATAAATTAATCTGCTCAAGCCCGCATCGGCATCGCCTTGGATAACGATAAGTACTGTAAATATATTCAGAAAATTATTTGTTTCCTGTACGACTAAGAACTTCGAATTTTCGATCGGTAACGTATAAATGTTATTATTACCCAAAACCTTAAAGGCCATCAATCAGTCAATAAATTACATTTATGTATACGAAATTTTAACTTATCGGGTGTGACAGACGAACAGACGAATAGACACGTGATGTGAAGTAAAGCTGTTTATGCTGAAAGAAAAATAACAATGACGTTGGTACTGCAATGTTTGTTTCTTGAGCCAAATCAGAAGGGATAACAATTTTGTAATTAGAGTTGGTATCGTCTTCAAAACATATGCCGGGGAGTTTCTTTCGATTTTCATCCTTTGAATGCACCTTTACGAAAGCATAATAGAAAGATAGTAATGACGTTGATAAGCGTATTGATAAATATCTATATGGAATAAATTATTTAAATTTCCAATGTTACTGAACTCATGTGTGCACGTACGTAATCGTGACAACATCGTATATACATATTACACATATAATAAAATCACATCACAGCTAAATACGTACTTATTTAATTATGTTTTGAAAATATATACCATTTATTTCTTCAGTAAACACATAAAACGAACCATAAAACTATTGTTTTCAGCTCCGCAAAATCTCGTGCCAAGCTTTTCAGTGGCAGATAACCTTGTGCCCGTGTTCATATGCATGTATTAAAAGTTTGACTCCCATTCACGTTACTCCAAGCCACTCGGTGCAAATCGGTGAAACTTTTAGTCACTATCGTTGTCTTTTGATTACAGTTTACAATTGATATGACTTGATCGTTTTCTTTTATGAATAGTTGTCGGGTGATAGCGACAATTTTAGTTTATTTATTCTTGCTCATGAAGTTACTACTAGGGATTCGCCATTGAATTAAAGGGATTAAGATTGGATTCACTATGTTATTTGCGTATGTGTTGGTAGACTTGACAATGTTTTCGAGAAAGGTGATTATTATGGCTGTCTGCAGTGTTGTAGGAGCTTATTTTCCAACATTTTCCAACGTTTTACAATGTAATAGAGTAGATAATAATTATTATAATGTTATAATAGATATTATTTTTACTTTTAAAAGACTTTAACTCGTGTTTAAAAATGTATACTCTGCTACAATAAAAATCTAAAACTTATGTTTAAAGATTGTGTGTTTGTACTCTGGTAAGGTTACATATCTTTTCAGTATTAGAACTACAATTTCAATCATTCAAGTTGAAATCCATACTAAGTTTTCATGATATATAATAAACTCCCAGACTTATATATAATGTTATTATTTGTCTAATGCACTTATCCACATAGAAAAACTCATAGCATTCACTCAACATCAAAGCAGCGGCGTGCACAGGATTAGTACACTGGGTATGCGGCGGAGTACTCGGTCACAAAAACTTTTTCTTTTATAGATTTTTAGCATAGCCACAGCCACGCGACGGATCTCTAAGTCGGAAACCATGCCAATAGAAGAAGTCTTAGATGTACTACTATTCATGTACATCTTCTACGGCAACGCAGACAAAACAGCGATAGATCGTTGCGGGGGAAGAAATTCTAATAAGTAAAATAATAAGCTAAAATATTATAACTACTCACCTAGTCAGTTTCAATTTTCACATATTCAAGGTTCCGGTTACTTGACCAAAAGTATTTAATTTTAAGCAGGCCTCTAGATGTTTTTCTGTACGGTCATGCTTCTTTGCCGCGGAATATAAATTATTTAAATCTGAACATCCCGAATCAGTCCACACTGTACTAGAATTACTAAACAATATGCAAGGAAAACAATATAATTTAATCGTATGTATACAACCACACAGCCAGTTATACGTTTCATAATTTTTAACATGAAACTTTTTAACATGAATTTTTTAATATGAATTTTCGAGTTACATTCCCGTTTTGCTGGTTTAATTGTTGTAACTCGGGTACGCACCTACCTACCTTTAGACACAATTTGAATCTTTTCACTGAATGACAATTGTGAGAACTTGTTATTTTTAATTTTTAATAAACACACATTTTCAACACAAACCTCACAATCGAATAACATTTAAAAAACATCAACAAACGCACTAGTAAAAGCAAATCACTACAATTATTATAAACTGTTAAACTAAAAATGTTAAAATAAATGTTAAAATAAACTGTTAAATGTACATACTTTCAAATGTTAAAGTGAAAAATCTTTTAAGAAAACTATAAATATACTGGCTCAAACAAAATAGTAAACAATGCATATCAAATGAAAAAAGCAAAATTTCTGCTATTTAGACAAATAAAAGCTTACTAAACCAAAAATGCATAATGTTAGATTTCCGTCTATTATTTGTACTCAGATTATAGGCAACGAACATTTCCGATTACTCCCGACAACTGCCGAAATTCCGTAGCCTGCCGCTGGAGTCGCGGCTTTTAGATATTCATGGGTGTGTGCGTTTGCGAACTGTGCACGGACACCAAAATTACTACACGCATGCGAACAAATGTCCTGCGGGACGCGACGGCAGGAGTCGGTTGATTAGGTACATTTTTTTGCAGCGCCGCTTGCTTGTCGCCAAAAGCCTGGAAAACATAATGTTTGTGTGCTTGCAAATAGGTGCTATTTATAAAATATTTGGCGTTTTTAAGTTATTATATTTTGTTTATTCATTTATTTACTATTAATTAAAGTCATCTAAAACGTACGAACGTTTTATTAAAATATTTGTGAATGGCAAGTAAAGCACTGCATTTCTGCCTACAAGAAGCGCACGCCCCTGCATAAAAGTTATTTTTAGTAATGATTTTTAAGTCACCTTTTACGATATGTACGAAAGTTACCACTTATACGCCCTGATTCGTATAAGTTATATACCAAATGGACGACATTTATTATAATTTTATTAAAAAAACATACAGGCATGACATGTTATGATACATGTGGTGGATGGCCAAAAAACCTCTTAATAAATACGCATGTTAACTGGGTCTCCAACATTGAAACCAAAACATTAACATTTTACTGTTCATTTATTGAAGGAGAGTATTAATTAAAACACAATACCAGTACCATACAGGAGTTATATGGGGATTAAGTTTGATGGTACAGTGAATATTGACCGTCAGAAAAAGAATTTAACGTTGCCGCCTCGTCGGTTTTTCAACAGGATGCCCCGCGAGCAGAGTTCATTTACAATCAAGGATGAAAAAACTTCTTACTATGTAATTATGGCATTTTAAATTTTGTTACGTGAATTGTGTAGATGGGAATCATTTAATCGTAGGTATCTACTTGAGACTCCCGGAAAGCGCATCAATTAAAAGTTAGGAAACTCGTAACAATAGTTAGGTCACCTGGCATGAACTATTATTTTCTAGCTACAGACGTTGGAAAAAACAAAGTAATAGCTAATTTTTGTTTCTAAATACATTAAAATTTTAAGCTACAATTACAATAAAATTTTAAGTATTTCCAAAAATACCTTTTCGTCAACATGCTTATTGTAATGATTGATTCATTATATTTGATTTTTTAATGTTTTAGGGATAAAATAATAATTTTAAAGTTTTAATTTATATTAAGTATGCAAATATATAAGTTACGTATTGTAAATGAATCCAGAAATATTTTTATTCAATCTAGAATTGTAAGTGTTCTTAGGTTTCCTATAAATTTTCCTGTAATCTTTGGACAAAACTAATTTCTGTAGTTTTTGAAAATTTTGAATAAAAAGGAACAAGAGGAACAATCGAGTTTCTTTCATTTTAATTGATATTTTGTAATCTTTTATAAGGAACAATCCTTAATTATGAAAAATGGTTAAACAATGTAAGAAGTTTGAGGTCACATCATAAAAAATTTTTTTTACGTAAAATAAGCCAATGCTTGACAACAATCCCACCTGAAGGTACATATGTAGATATTGAAAGCACTAACTTATAGAAGCCATACACTCATCTCTTGAAGACTCCCATAAGCAATAAATAATATGATACATTCCACAAATGAATTGAGATCCTCTTATTTATTCTGAGCTGGATAACAAAAAGAAAAAGCAAAGAAGTTTGAATTAATAAAAATAGATGCTTTGAATTGAAATGTATCGCCCATTATGTGTTAAATCATAAAATATCTAAAAGACTACATAATATAATACTAAAAAAGCATGTCTCATCTGCATGAAAACTGCTTTATAATCAGGGGAGCACTTCTTGGCACTATGAATTAATAGGGGCCTCATTAACCCATATCAGCCGCAGCGTATTATATTATAAGATGATTATGACATAACTTGTAACTCGACAAGGTAAACATTGTAATTTAAATACAAGTATTATTTAATAATGTAATATTGATGAAAAAAATGTATTGTATTTATGTATACAAATTTATAGAATTGAATCGACTTTATTATAGTCGCTTTGCTTCACAGTTCTACGGTTTGGAGTGTTATTGAGAAGCTGAGGATATAATAAAATCAGTGGGAATTGAAATAAACTTGCAAAATATACCTCCAATGTTGTTGATTGCTTGAAAGTGAACTGTAGAAATACATTGATATGTCATCCGAAAGTCGTTACGTTACTGTAACGAAATGTATACTAACGTTTCATATCAGGGCACATATTAATATTACTTTTCAAGTTTGTGTTCTGAGCCTTTTTCACACAAAAATTAAGAAGAATACTTCCAAAATTATATATATTAAAAATATTAAAACAAAATATTAAATTACAAATGCATTTAAATTTTTATTTTAAATATCTTCCTCAACGGGAATCGAAAAACGTACACTTCGATCGGCAGGCAGGGAAACTGTGAACTGCGACACATACTCTCCTTAAACAATTTCAATGATTGAAGAGAATATTCATTTCTCTTGTCTCTATGTATGCTGCATAAGACTTCAATTGTTTTCAAATGTAAAACCGATATGCTGCTAAAGCCTCACAAAGTGTATATAATTATGAAACTTTTGTCTATGAGGTAACTCTAGTATTAAACACTTTAAAGCAAAGTCAGTAATAAATAAGTTGGTAAAATTAAAATAGCATCATAGTATTGTATTATATTTTGCACGTGGTTCAGTGTGGAGAATACATCATGAGTGAAAGTGGCCTTGGAAATTTGTTCAGAGAATACAGGTGCTAAATAATGTTGTTTCTAAGTTACTAACTTCTCGTTGTATAAAACTAGTCCATATATATAATTCTATAGTCGGACGATAGAAGTCCCGTCTTACAATGGCCACTAATGATGTGTGCCGTCACCCTTGTAACGAGCAAATTTCACGAAAATATTATTCAAATATCTATTTCAGTGATTTAATCTTCTATTGACGACACCTAACTCCGTAAGCAATCAATCTCAGTGCAGAGCGAAGAGTCCCGATTTCAATTACCTTACGAGGCAGTCATTTATGTGACAGATAAACATTTGTTTTCGGGTCATGGTTGTTTGTGATTGTCCATACCACCCGCGACACCGCGAATCCTAGTTAGGAGGTATTTATTTATATTATTTATGAAGATTTTATTGTATTTAAGTTTATAAATACAGACATGTAGATATAACACACCCTTTAATAATGCCTTATACAGTTGAGTGGCAGCGTATGTTAAGGGTTAAGTTCTTTACATGCACAAAAAAGATTTTTTTCGAATGACCCGAACCAAACCTTAACTAACATTAGAACGCAAGATAATATTGGAACGATATGTTAATGTTACATTGAAAGGCATTTAAATTGATACTACGCTGATTTTTACTAACCGACTTCAAAAAAGGAGGAGTTTCTGAATTTGTTTGTATTTTTTTATGTTTGTTAACTCCGTCATTTATTGAGCCATTTGAAAAATTTATTTATTGTTGGAGAGGTTCCACTTAGATTTGAAGAAAAAATGCCACCCACAAAATACGAGATGATACCAAGAAATTCAACTGTTTCGAATTTAAGCCGGGTATTTTTTTGTTAAAATATTTGTTTTATATCAACTTATCGTATTTTCATGCGTATTTGCTATAGATGTTATGCCACTTTAGTGTATTATAGACTCTTACCTCCTACTTATTTGTTTTACAATAATAAAATATAATTTAAATAAATTTCTATACATATGAATAGTTAATTTAACAATACCAATTGATTTAAATAATTTTTAATTTCGTAATCTGGGTGTGTAAATAGGTATGAATAACTATGTAAAAATAAGGTAAAAACTGATTAAATCTGAATTGTTAAAAAAAAAACGAAAAATATAAAAGTTACTTCAACACACATTTTAATTTTAAATGTTTTCCTGTTATACGTATCCTAAACATTCTCGAAATTTGTCCCACCCTAGGTCACGTCTTACGGGTATATTGAGAACATTATACATCAATATTCAAAAATTGTACACTTTACCTGAATTGAAAGAATAATAAGTAAGGCTTTCTAAACCACGCGCCGCTACTCCTAGGCTATGTATAACTCATGTATAAGTCGAGTCGAAGCCAACAGTGTAATTAGCACACATTTGTATGCATCGTCGATCGAATATTTTCTACTTAGCCGAGCTCTTGGCTTGTACTATAATTGCACTTATGGCTCCTCTGTTACCCGAACGCTGTAAAGTTCATACGTTATTAGAGCTTATGAATTACGAGCTACTACCCCCCTAGTATTAATACCACAGTCTAACAAACTTTTTATGTAGTTGGTCAACAGATACAACTAGACAGGCCAATCTCGCGTGAAGTGTGGTATGAAAAGTATTCCCAGATACATAATAGCGCTTTGGGAAGAGTCTGGTATTTATAATGTTATTTTCGCCTATCATATAAGTGATAACCCTGCCAAAATTACGCAATAAGGTGCTTTTGCTATGGCATCAAAGACAATAGTCCACTGTAAGTTCTTACACTGCTATAATACAATGTACGCGATATCGTAATTCTCATTCATTGTCCAACGCAGAATATAAACGCAATGTGTCGCCTATATTCATAAATTGGCAGCAATTTTCATAATTTACTCGACTCCAACCAATTAAATAGCATCATGTTGCGAGGACCGGTTACTAATTGAGTTGCTTTATAAAATGTTAACCTGCATTAACCTGTTGTAGCTTAATTAAATTGTTGGTAAGCTCAGAAATCGAATGCTCGATACTCTTTATCACACAAATCAAAAAGGCACCGACCGTATAAATTAAAATAAATTATGCCGAAGAAATAAATCTTCGCCTTAAAACATGTAAGCTGTTGTAATTGTTATAGAACAGTAGCGTAATTTACTTTCCAATACTTCAACATACAGCTGCGATCAATCATATGGTTCTGACTTCTTAAGTCAGAACCGTCTTAGGTAATTATATACTTATTGAATGTATACATGTTATGTGCAAGGGAACGTGTTATGAATATATCGGTGATTGAGGATTTTAGAAGTAAACTTTAGAATACTATTTATTAATTACTCACTATTATTGTGATTTTTAAACGTGATTAATTTGGTGAGAGGTTATTACACGACTACTCGGCAGATTGGCTCCTAAGGGATAGTTATTAATGACACGTAATATGTGTGTAACAAAACAAAATATTTGACAGTTGATATTATTGCTAGGATGGAATGAAGTCATTTAAACTTATCGTAATAAAAATGTATACAAAACTCAGCAGACTTGGAGGGCATCTGTCCGGGACACAAAAATGAGTGAAGTCTATTATTAACTGAATTTCTCGTTAAAAATAATAGAGAGATGTGTACCGTTCTAATAATAAAATAAAACCAATCTAACACAAACGAGCATTGAAAATAAAACAATTCCTAAATTCAGGAATGTATCGCAAGAAAAATCCTCTCCAGCCTCGAACCGTCAATAAATAAAAACTGTTTTTAATAAAAGCACTGCGCCCCAACTAGCGCTCGATCGCATATTGCATTGGTACGTATAAATTCGCTAATATGCCTGAACTCGTGCGATAAAGTCTAAAATCGCACAACTTATTTAACTGCCGGAATAATTCTTCGGATTTTTGACAGCGCAATCGAAGTTTGCCGGTAGGCTTCGTGCTTTAATTAAGCCGCTACACCTACCACTCTCGCCTGGTGTTAATGTGCCGAAGAATCATCGTATACTATTTCTGGTACTTAAATACTTTTACAGCCTTATACCTACGGCTTATACTAAAGTGCCCTTTTCATGAAAAATCCGTTATTCATTGCTACTCGTAAGTTCCATATGTTAACACAGTTGGTATTGTTTACGTGAGTAGCCGAAAAATGAGTAGACGAGCCACCTGCATGTAGTGGTCACCGTTGCCCATTGACATGAGTAACACCAAAGGTATCACTAATGCGTTGACGGCCGAGAAGGAACAAGGAAGAAAGAAAGTACCTATTGTCTCTCAAGCTCCCAGCCGGAACACGACGAATCGTTAGCAAGCCAGCCAGGCTTCACGGAAATATAATAATACCAATAATAATATTAATGATTTAATAATAATATTGATAATCCTTACGCAAAATCAAAGCAGGTCGGTTTCTGTCCCCTCTTACGACATCCTGTTCTGCGAGGATGGGTCAGTATTTCAAGCTGCTTAATTACCACCAAATTGTCGTATGGATTGCATTTTAATGACAGTAGCCGACAAATAAGCCGATTGACCGCATGGTAAGAGAATACCGTTGCCCATGGCCATGCTTATCACCAACGATATTACCAGCAGGTTTTCAACAAAGAAGTAGAAGGCACACTTGTTAACAAATTATCCCATACTGTAATTGATATACGTTAAATCATTTCACAGTTTATTTTTCAAAACTTTTATAACACATTATAGTCTTGAATATGCTCCAAAAAAATCTTTATCTACTCGTATCTGTGGAACAATTCACTTCCTATAAATAAAATCTCATTTTGCCTTCTGCCATTTGTTTCAAGTAAAGTTTCAAAGATGTTCCACGTGAGCGTCGGTGACAATTATAGTGAGGGTCTCTTCATACAGAAGCTTTCAGGTGTTTATTAGATTTTCGCCTCATGCTTATTGTATGAGATCATAACCGAATGCTATCAAATCAAATTATTTATTTGAGTGATTGATTAATTTATTTGATTTTGAAGTGTTATTGATCTTTTGGTTCATTTCTGAACATAATTTGAACTTGATTTCGTTTTTGATTCGTTAAACTAAATTATTAATTAATTAATAAAAATTGTAGTAATTTTATAAGTTTCAGAGGTGATTACCAGTTTTTCACTATTATATTTAAAGCTGATCAAAGTTTCTTTTCTTTTAAATAACCATTAAATTCAGTTCAATAGGAAGATTCTTTATTCTTTACTCTTGAGCTTGGAGTATCTTCAATAGTTACTACTTCTAATATTTCCGATCAAATAATGAATGATATTGTCTCTGTAGATAAATCTCTCTCTCTCGAGATAAATTCTAAATATACAATCCATATGTTTTTAATAAAAAGGCGTTCACTGACGCTTTAAACGCTTGTGCTCACGTGAATTCAACCACTGTACAAATTAAGTGTAATAATTTTCCTCGCAGTGTAACTACATCTAATAAATTATTAGGGATTTTGGATAGGTAATAAACACTCGTCCATTGTATGAACTGGGTTTAAACCGGCAAATATTTGCTATAAGGATCAAATCGTCATCTTAAGACCGAAAGTCACTATCTAAAAGGCTCATAAGGCGATCGTTTAAGTTTCGCAAGTTGGGAGAGCCTTTATCAGTTTCAAACGATACGCATAAATTTTGTACAGATGCTCATTTATTAAACTTACATGTTTTTTTTTCAATGGAGGTTTTTACATGACATTGCTTTGTTTTATATATCAGTTTATTCAATACCAGTTTACAGAATATTGTAATTAGTCGTATCTTATTAGCTTATACATATGGTTGATTGACAAATCCGGAATTTCGCTGCTTTGAAAGATATTTTTAAAGACATTATTGAACACTTTCTCACTTTGAATTGATTACTAATTGACTGTTAATTCTATTTAATTGCTATTGATTGATTGCTAAATCATGCTGATGAAAATTATTCATCTAGTCGCAAGATTGGCAAAATTACTTTTTTACAATAATTACATAGTGTGAAATAAATAAAAAATACCCGACTGTATAATAAGTGAAGGTAAATAAAAAAAATAAGCAAAACATCCCACTCCTCGCTCCAATTCTAGTGGTAGTATTAGCTTATGCACTTTTCTTACCATGCATACTGTGGTCTGCTATAAATGAAAATACTTTTTTGCATATATTTAGCTATACGTAGCGCTATTAGCGCCCCTATTGTTTTAAGGATGGTTTTTTTTAGTTATATAAACTATAAACATATTACATATTACAATAACTTCTGCTAGATAGGTCGTCAAAATTTTATTTACTACTATAGTAGAATGACCATATAAACGTACAATTCGCAGGATCTAGATGTATTTCACAGCATGAAAAGTAGTAGAGTTCACTGTTCACTGTCAATATCACCGGCGACATTAATACATGTTTATTTAAGAAAACAAGAACAAGTTAGACACAAGCTCATCTGCCTGTCACATATTTACCTTGACCGCGAATTAGGCCGGCTTAATAACGACCCATAAGATCCATAAAAAATAATGACTGTTGCTGAAAGATAATGTATTTTTAACACAAAACTAAATTTTATTACGAAATGATATTAGGACACAATCTATCTCAAATCAACACAATTAAATGCATATTTAATTCGTACGTGCTGTTTTTATCACATAATTAACTATTATTTAGGGATATGTTCTTTTCAAAAATGAGTTACATTACATTATTTTTACAATCGATTCTCTAAGAATTATTTCAAGAAGATGAGATGTAGAAAAACATCTCATTACTGGACTCGAGTTTCCTAGCAGAGTGAAAGGGCTTAAGACCATAATCTACTGTGATACTTGCCAATCTAACCAAATGAAGCTGGACAGTTGATACGGATATACAGTTCATGCAGTCCGCATACCTTAAATAATTAAGGATAATATGAAACAGTTGTGATTTTATGACGAAGGAAAACATTTTTAGAATTATCTGTAATGTTTTTAAAGGAGTGCCTACAAGTCGGTATTTGACCATTATAGTGGTTTATGGCCCTTTAAATAACATAAGAAACTCGAGCCTAACTCAGGAACAAATAATGCTCTTTTACAGATTAGATTATAATCTAATTCCTCGAGAATAATACTGAATTTTAAACCAGTACTAAAAACACTGTGAGTCTCAATATAACTAATGATATGTCAATTTTGCATTAACTCTTAGAACAACTTAGTTTTAACGTATACATCCCAAACCTTATTATTGTTCTCAACTAAAGACGTTTAAAGTGAACTTCAACGCCAATCGTTTGACTTCGTCAACTAATTGCGGTGTTGAAATTGGGTAGTTAGATGTCGGTAGTTAATCTACTGGGTCTCTTAAGTTAAAATTGTTAATGATTATCTCTTAAATAAGAAACTCATTAACTTGTTTAATATTATAGTTGGAACAATGACTGTTCCAACTGATATAATATGTACGTCATATTATTATATTATATATAAAAAGATGCCCTGACTGAACATGAAATTTGGACAATGGGTTCTTTTTACGACATAGGAATCTACTAAGAATGGATTTTAAATTATCCCACACGAATGGGGTTGGAACTTTGTTTGAATATCCACCGGTTTCGAAGTAAGCTCTATGGTAATTTTTATTTGGTTTTGCGGTTGAAAATAATTAAACACTTATTTCAAAGTATTGGGAAAATCAACCCATGAGGAGGGTAAAATAAGTAGGTATAAAAAATATTATATTATTAAGGGGCAAAATAAGGTTGTTGTATAAAAATTATTTATTTTTCAATAAGGCACTATAAAAATTAGTAAGTTTTTTAAGTGAATGTTAAGGGTTTGAAAAATTGGTGATTTTATATATGCTATTTCTTAACTCACACCCGAAGATCGTCATGGAGTAGATGTAACTCTGCATGGGGATTTAATTATTTTAATTTTCTTATAAATCAAAAAAAAATACTGCACAGAATGAAACTTTGCTAACCTTGCCTTAATTTAAGCAATCACGTATAAAACACATTTTTACATCCGCGTGAGCAAAGCCGCGAGCAACAGCTAGTAAAAATATATCAGTTATAAGTTTTAGTTGCAGGTCTTAAAACCATTTAATAAATGGATTTATTTAATGCTACTTTACTGTTCTTTTGTTGTGGATGTGTAGTGACTACGTAAGAAACGTGGCCACGCTACACTTTTGCTGGTATTAAATATTTTTATGTCACACTAAACAAGCAGACGAGCCACTTAATGGTAAGTGGTCGCCGTCGCCTTTGGATATTAGTAACACCAGAGGCATCACTGACGAGTTGCCGACCAAAATAGAAACTGAGACTCCCATTATCACTTGCTCTATGGCATAGCGACTGAAACACGTATAAAACTTTTTATCAACATTTTTACAAAATATCCTACAACCTTGCAAGTACCACCGGGATTATCTGGGTGATACAGCTACCTTCAACGGGTGGGATCTGGCGCCATAGCCTCGTTTATTATTCAGCTTCAGCATCAGCGCACCACTAACAGGGGCTTTGCCTTGGACTCAAAAATGTATGGACCCCTTACTCTCCAAATGCAATTTTATACGTTAAACGTACTTATTTGAAAAGTTTAAAAAAGTCAATTTATATCTAGAGTAGATTTCAGTCTGACTGTTTCCTACATTTAAATCATTGTATTGATAATCATTTGCAACATGCAATAGAGGTTTCTACGTATTCTGTTCATTTATTTAAAACGGTTATAAAAAACATCGCTTCATTACGTCCGTTAAGATAACTGAAGCCCAACACCTCTTAAAATGAATCCAATTGACAGGATCAGTTGGAATAAATAACATTATAAACGTGTCTGGAGTTATCAAGACGTGTCCTATTATTTCTATCCTGCCTTTTATGCTGTTAAGAATATTCCTGACGAGATAATACATGTAGATTAAATAACGATTTTATGTAAAATACTATGTATTATCGTTTCTTGTTTCTAACAAAATAAAATATCTATATCCTATTAGATTTTTTATGTAAATACGCGACAAATGATCAGACAGGCTACCTGAAGATACATAGTCTCCGCTGCTCATACGCAGGATTTATCGACGTATCGTCAGTTAAGATGGAAGTGGGCACCCATTTATTACTGGCTCTTTTACCTTGCAACCATAAAAATTGAAAAACATTTCATGTAAGGAGGGTGGTAGCAAAATTTTAATCTCAACTAAGCATTAACACAAATTGATACATTTTTCTCAACATGAGATTCTCAGCAAATAATAAAAATAGAAGTACTCAATAACTGTTAAATATTGTAAATTTTGTACCGTTAGCAAGACATAAGCTTTTGTATTTAAAAGTATAATGAAAAGATTTGTTTTTATTTCCCATTACGATCGAGTATTGAACATTTTTAACTCAGTTTCCGTCAGTCTCAACTTTGCTACGTTACACATGACCGAAATAACAAAAGTAATGAAGGCAATACCAAACAAGTCTAACACAACGGCGATTATATTGAAAAGCAATAAATATATATTGCCTTCAATCCATTTCATGATAATTATTTAAAAAAGAAAAGAATGTATATTCACATCAACCCATTAGCGGCTTTCTGTGAGGCACGGATTTCTAATTGTGGTTAAGGTTTAAGTGTAGGCCACGACGGTGCTCCACTGCGGATACGTAGCGTGGCTCAATGGTTAGTGGAAGTGTCAGATCTGTTGCCGACCGCAAGCATATGACACGTCTTATCGACTTTCTGTTAACTTGCAGTTTACAATAACAACCAAAACTTATCTAGCCTTAACATGGACATACAAGCACTCAAGAATTTTTTGTCATTAGTTCCCATTCTTGTACAAGCTACCAAGGATCTACCAGGCTACCAACAATGGGTAGCTTCCTGATGTTGCCTATTACTTATTATTCACATAAATTTTAACCCTGTGTGTGTTAGAAAGTATGTGTGTATTTTCATACTTTTACAGATAAAAAAATACAAAAAAACATTATATTATATGTTATGGTGTATTCACATTCATTAGTGCTTTTTCAAAGAGCCTTGCTTTAAAGCACATACACATAATATTATTGATTACAGGGTGCGGTTTCCAGCCTTATTTGAATTTCCAATGAGAACGTTACCACAGGCGTGGGCGGTAGCTTGGACAGACGATAAAAACTTCATTCCTTTTCAGTTGATTGTGCGCGTTACAATTCTCTAGAATTACTGTAATCTCTTCCATTTTGTAAACGATTTGTAAACTCTACCGTTTCGACCCAATGATTATAGGGGCTCGCGCTGTATAATCAGGCCAATTTTATCCAGAATAGCAAATAGAAACGTTTACCTTGGCTCCGAAGGATATTTTGCTTAAATTTACATTTCGATAGGGAATTGTTTCAAAGAAATTATGATTCAGTTATATTGATTTTTTTTCTATATTAATCTTACCATAAATGTTATATTAACCATAGGATATAACATATATTATAGAATGTTATTGTACAATTAGTATTCTTCAAGGTATTGTTTAGTATTGTCGATGTGTATTAATTGTATTGTATACATATATCGTACAAGGTATATCAGAATTAGATTATCATAAACAGGTATGTTATACCTCGTATATTCATAAATAATGTATTTATTTCAGAGAGATAAACTGTTGGCAACGGCGATTCTTCCACGGAAGTTTGTGAAAACATAGGAAAGAGTGATGTTATCAAAACCATACAGAAAAATAACGAATCAGTAGCAAGCGATGAGCGATATATTAAGTTAATTAAAAGTGCAACGTTTTCTGCCATGGCGGCCACCTTTACTGAGAAATTTAATAAACATCAAAAACTAACTGAGGTACTATTAAGCTGCATTGAAGAGGAAATAATTATGTGCTTATTTACTTGCCTTTGCGTTTACGGTAAGGTAATATTTAGTGAGTTAATTCGTAAGTAAATGTGAGTATAAATACACTAAGTAGCGAGATATCAATCATCATACATGAACCATTCAAAAAGCTTATAAAGTACTTAGGTCAGTTGTTTGAATCAAAATTATCAACTCAAAAAAACTGCTAGTAAACATTAGTAATAGATTTGAAATGTAATAACATGAGTGCCTTATAAAAGAAAATTAACAAAATCAATAATAAGCATGTATATCAAGCTATAATTATAATATAAATGAGTCTGGCTCCGCAGCATAAGAGAGTTATGTATATTCTTGTAGTTTCTATTCTTTTTTCACTTATAATGCTGCTCATCATGTGTTTCTGTTTGGCCTAATGGTTAGCTGGCAGAGAATGCATTTAGCATTAAGCTCGCCATTTGTACTGTAATATATTGTGGTTAATAAAGATTAAATTTATTAAAAAAAAAATTAAGATTATAGAGAAAAATTAATATCAATATTTCGGGTACGATTACTATGTATTATTTGTAAAATTACTATTATGTTTCTTGATGCAAAGCGAAGATAGATTAAATAATAATTACAATGATACTGGTCTCTACTGAGTTCTTGTTTATTAAGGACCTATTTCCTGGATTGTCAATATTATTATATAACAGGCTATGTATTTCATTTCCTCTCACTAAAATAAAAGTAGATGAACTAGCTACAATTGTAAAACTCGTCGACAGTGTGAACATCCTATCGCGTCGGCTATTACCAAATCACCATAGATATCTGATCAGACTATCTGAAAAAGTTTCGCCTCACGAACAGGCCAGCGCTGATCGTGTGCTGAAAGACTCGAATTCGTATTCAGGAAGCGATTACATCATTAGTGACTGCAATTTTCCTCACATTAAATACACGCCTGTATCGACCAGAGCGCTATGGATGGAATCAATAATATTCCGTAATTGCTTCAGATCTGACTTGGAAATTAAGCCGAGCGACTGGATTGCGATAAGCTGCGATAACCGCAGATGCGGTCTCGTTACCGACTCTATCTTGCCGTCAACACCGATAACAAGACTATATACATATTGAATCGATCCAAAATACAATAATCATTCGATAAGCATTAAATTACTACATTATCTGAGGCTTTAGTTGAAACTGTCAATTGGTGGAGGATAACATTTTGTAAATAATTATTGGAAATTATTCAGAATTTGTTTATTATGGTTTTGTATTTATTAAGTCGTCTTCACTGGTTATGAATTCGTAAAACTTAAAGATTCTCTTAACTCTAGAACGTAAAAATAGCCTGCCGGACAGGTCAGGATTAAATTGGGTTGTACAAAGTTTGACAAATTCAAACGCAAGTCAAACAGGGGGGACTTTGTGTTAGAGCTAAGCTTAGACTCAAGGATGGCCGGAGCTCTTTATATCTCAAAACTGCAATAATATATGTATAGGTATATTAGTTCAACTCATTCGTTACTTGTACTGTAATATGAAGGCTTAAAACTTTTCACTGCTGTTCTGCTGTAAACCAGTTGTTTAACAGTCCATACGGGTGATTGGAAACAGGTGTAAAAGTTTGAAAGGGGTGAATGTTTAGCTCATTGCCTGTGAAATAATCTATTATACATCTTATCCAAAAGTCAATATCTGTGTAAGATATAAAAGATTTAGTTTTATTTTATAACAATACCCGTTTATGAAGAAAAATAATTTGTTACTAAAAAAATGTTTGCCTTTTCACGAAATTTTAATACTTTTTTTATTCTTAAATAATCGCCAAATCTACATAAATAATTAAAACCCATGAAAAATAAAGAGATAAAGAGACTTGAGATTATTTCGCTTAAAAGACAGATTATAATAAAAAAAAGTGTTTCATCCAATTGTTTACATGATTATAAAAAAAAAGTTACATTAAAAGATGTGTACAAATTACATAATTAAATTCCTCGTTTCAATAGCTTTCTAAAAAGGTATAAAAAGTCCATAGACGTAAGCACTACATGTTCTATTTTGAAATGTTTCGACTATTCCGTCTGTATTTATTTATTAAATATTACTAATATCAGTATAATGGTATAATTTGGCGTTCTCAAGTGTTTATTAAAACCTAGTTCGAAAACAAATTTTCAATTTCAATTACTAGTTGATGTCATCCATAAACGTATAAAACTTTAGTACTTTGTACAGTTAATCCCTTATTTTCTTTTTCTTTTTGGTCCCATATTTGTTTTTGTCGTCATAATTTTGACTCATCCAAAAGTTTTAATTGTATTACTCTGTCAAATACAAGGAATCATTTAATGTGTTTTTATATATTCCAGTTATTTATATTTTTAATGTTACTTTTGAAACGAAAATTTTTGTTATTTCTAGTGGAACTTTGTTAAGGTTAACGATCTTAATTCAAATTCTGCTTACAATGTTACCTTTCTGCTAGATCCCTAATCTTATATTATTGGTGATTGTTAGAAATTTGTAATAATCCATCATTGCATAAACTGTCTTGATTCCATCATAATTAGGTGTTGCAGCCCATAACCGTCCCACTGCTGAGTCCAAATCTCTGCTCATGCGTATAAGAAGGTAAGGTTTATTGACATATTTTACAATGTTGTAATCTATAGTCTTTGATATTTCAGTTAGGTTATAACTATTTCAATTATCGGCCTGTTTTGCCTATGAAAAGACTTTGCGGTTAACACTCGTAGAGTCTACTCACCCAGAGGATGCTCTATTTCGGAGCGAAACACGTGTTGGTGACGGTATGTATGTTTGTTCATAGGTCACACTGAAAGTTTCCGGATTTGACCACTTACATAAATAATATTTAAAAAGTTATTACTACATTTAAAAATGGAACTCCTTAGCCGTAGCATACAAGTTGTTTCATCAGATTGTCAATTGTTTTCACAGTATGGCGTCATTTTAAAAATTGCGTGATTAAAATAACATGGATTTAATTCGGGAAAAATATCGTTGCATGATTTTTTACGATTTTAATTAGTGTAATTTAACAGCTCCGCAGAGCCTCGTTCGGCTTCAGTTTGCTTTTGGCGAAGAAGCACTATGCAAGATAACTATTTATAGCTGGTTTACAGAATTCAAACGTGGTTGTGTCAATTTCCATGATGAAATTCGTGAAGGTAGCCCGTGCACCGCTGTGAACCAGAAAAACATTGATGCTGTGCGCCGTATGATTGAAACAGACAGGCATGTGTCCTACCATGGGATCCGGACATCTTTGGACATAGAAATGAGTCAAATATGGTCAATCCTGCACAAACATTTGGGTGTGAGAAATTTGTGTTCTCGATGGATCCCACACAATTTGACTGATGCTCAAAAAACGGACCGCATCACTTGGTGCTATGCTATGCTTGCCAGATACAACGAAGGGACTTCAAATTTGGTGTGGGATGTAGTAACAGGTGACGAAACATGGATTTATAGCTATGATCCCAAAACAAGGCAACAATCGAGCGTATGGGTCTTTCGAGATGAGCCAAAACCAACCAAAGTGGCGCGCGTGAAAAATGTCTCGAAGCGGATGATTGCTTAATTTTTTAATAAAACTGTTGCTTTAGAAAATCGTCCTACCGTGAATAGTGACTCATACACGAACATTTGTTTACCAGACATTATTGAAAAACTCCGTGAAAATAACGGTAAGGGCCGTATCATCTTGCACCACAATAATGGAAGCTCCCACACGACCAGACAGACAAATAAGTTTTTGAAGGCGAAAAACGTACAACTTATGAGTCATCCAGCATACAGTCCTGACCTGGTACCGTGTGACATTTTTCTGTTCTCAAAAATTAAGAACGAATTACGCGATCAACGATTTTCATGACCAGAAGAGGCTGTCGAAGAGTATGAAAAACATGTATCTGACGTCACCACGGAGGAGCGGCACAAATGTTTTCAAAATTGCTTCAATAGTATGAAAAAGTGTATTGACGCAAAGGGAGAATATTTTGCGAGACAATAAATTCATTTTTGACTATTAATAGTATTTTTTTATTTTTGATTTCGGAAACTCTTAGTGCGTCCCACATATATTTTATTTATTTATCATAAATGCATGTTTTCCTTTGTGGGATTGAGGTTCTATGCATGTATAGAAGTATGAACCATCATACATTGTGCTTGCGGATTGTTGCAAAGTAAATTAATACTAATTTAATAACAATGAATTTCCGCAAAGTAACGCCTGATACTATCAACTATGTTGTTATACTAATGTTATAAGGAGAATAAAAATAATTTTTTTTTGTATGTTTGTAATAGATGAAATAAAAAATTACAAAAGCTATTTTAACAATTCTTTTATTTATCAAAAGCTATATTATCAGCGACATGAGCCATATTTTATTATTATGTTTTATTAAAAATTCGATAGCATATCTTTCGAGGGCAAAGTCGCAAGGGTGTTTTACTAGTGTTCAATATACCAGGGTTGTGTAGATATCAAGAACAAAGAAATACTGTAAAAATGGAGTTGTTGTAATTATCAAATCCACCTGTAAGAGAGAGAATGAATATATGGATCAGGTTGTTGTGCCAAGACTAGGTAATACCCTTAATTTTATAAATGTTGCTAATAATTTTAATAAAAAATAAATAAATACTTTTACCATACAAATTTTAGGGGTAACTTGGGAGATACATAAGAAGTAAAAATGAATTATTTTGAACGCGTCATGCTGCATGACGTGCTTGTCGCGACAGGCAAAAAAAATTTATGTGTTAAAATTAATAAATTTCCCATTCCTAAATCGTAAGTTATTCATTGAGTCTAAAACAAGAAGAAAATTGAAAGAATCTTTGGAAAAATCTTTAATCATAAATTTTCGATACATTTATTTATAGTAGCTTAGCGGCTTTATATTCTTAGTTATAGAAACTTCGAGTTGAACAATTTTGGTAATTTATACATAATGTATCTTTTAAATCATAAAGCAATTTATCAAATGGTTACCGTGGTAGTCACTTCTTATCGTTTACTGTAAACTACTTATATTATTATAATGTACAAATGACTTATCCCAACACTAATAGGGTGGTAATAATACTAGCTATATGCAGAAGGTGTAAAAGTTAAATTCGGCTAATTTCGTCGTGGCTGCGGTTAGCAGAACTCGCGGTTACTCTTATGTGTCCCGAAATTCGGCTACAAAATTAAACTGGTACATTAACGTCAGTTATTGTTCTTGGTTTGAAATTAACATGAACATTTTGCTACATTATATATGTAGTTATGTATATTTGTGTAACATTTCGTAATTTCTTTTATATTATAGATTTTTTTTTTTTTTAATTCAAGGTTTTTTTTTAATATAGAATAAGTTAATGCTTGACAACAACTAGCTGATGGAAAGTGGTCATGAAGTGTTAGATGTTGCAGGTCTTCTTTATTACTGAACTATTCTATGTTACCGAACTACTTATAAACTGCTGGCTGCGGTTGGACCGGTTTTGATGAAATTTTTGTGTTTGTTTAAGTAGGTTCCTCGATTGTTTATATCCATAATTGTAACCGTTAGAACAAAAAATGACAATTGTTAGAATAAAATACAACGTTCGCTAATAGCAGGCAATCCGTCGTTCAACCTCTACTGAGTCGGTTAGTTATAATAAATTCTTAAATAAAGCTTAATAGATTTTTCTGTGTGATTTCAAAGTAACATTTTAACAATTTTTCCCCCTGGTTATATATTTGAAATTTATAATTTCCTGTTGTATCTTATACGGGCGGACCAAAAAGAATATACGTATTTCAAACTGATATATTTAGTAAACTATCGATAGTAGCGGTATGCTGCGGGTATCGGAGGAACAAGTGCATTGTCTAATTTGTGTCCATGTTCACCAGATGTCAGTTGTGCTTGGTTACAATGACGTATTCACAGTTGTTGTAAAATGGCTACGCCACAGCACAGAAGCTTTTGTATTCTTGAGCTTGCGAAGTGTAATTCCGTGATTACAGTGCAAAGACGTTTCCGGTTGAGGTACCAAATTGATCCTCCGAATGGATGAAACATTCGTAGATGGTACCGACAGTTTGTTGACACGGGTTGTGTATGTAAAGGAAAGAGTCCTGGCCGTCCTCGTGTATCCGAAGAAAATGTCGCACGGATTCAAGCTGCTTACCAACGTAGCTCTTCAAAATCAATACGCCCTGCCAGTCGGAAATTGCAGCTGCCTAAAACAACAGTTTGGCGTGTTTTGAGACGCAGGTTAGTTATGGAGCCGTACAAGTTACAGCTGTTACAGGCTCTGAATAATGATGACAAACATAAACGTGTGGAATTTAGTGGCCAGATTCAGGATGTTATTGACAACGATAACAATTTCTCAGAACGGATCGTGTTCAGTGATGAAGCATTTCTTTCTGTGGGGTTTCATCAAGGACACCGTCTATGTTCCTCCACTACCACAGAACCTCGATGAGTTGAAGAACCGGATCCGTACTGCCATTACATCAATGACACCGGACATGCTTAGTCGAGTATGGCAGGAATTTGAGTATCGATTTGATATTGTTCGTGTCGCTGGTGGAGGACATATTGAACACCTGTAATCTAAACTAGAGAGTTTTATAAATATGTGTCCCAAGTTCCATAGTTGTATGTCTTCCAGTTTATTAAATATATAAATTTGAAATACGTATATTCTTTTTGGTCCGCCCTGTATTATTTAAACAATAATCATTAAGTTTATTCGTTAACTATTTCATTATTTTTTAATTAAATTAGACCATATATAAGACTTTGAAAAATTGAAATTTTTATGAGTATATTTTTATGAAAATAATTGGAAAAAAATCTCGCATTCAATTGCACAATGAGAAGAAAAGGTTTCAAATATTGAACGCATTAAAATTATACCTGTTACCTATTGCTTAAATACATGGACCTTGCTTTCAAAGCCATACTGACCGAATTAAGGTCGCTGTGGTTGTGGAGATTGTAGTTGGTGGTTCTCTTTTCTCTGAAACGAAACTCCAAGACTAGTTAGATCTATTTACTCCTTTAATGTCGGTCTTATTTCAAATATGAAAATAATTCATAAAACTACTGTATACTGTGTACTGTATATAAATTTTTCTAGACCATAAATTTGCGGCATTCAAAAACCTGACCTTATTAATATTTTGAATTGGTTAAAATAACATCGCTTGAAAACCTTTCGATGGAAGTAAAAGTTATAAGTAAGAGTTATTATTAGCAGCTAGGCTTTCGTGCCTAATAATACCAGGTACATAAATTTACCGATGAAAAAGACATCTAGGTCGCAAAAATCGAAACTAGACTTTACATTGTTCTAAAAATCAATCATCACAACGCACTGTCCCACATGACACGCTGGCCAAGAGCGGATTGTAATTTTCACACACTGTTGATAATTTACATACTATAGTCAAATTCAACTTTCGGAAAACAAATTGTATATTAACAGTTACATAATTATGTCCTTTGTCATTTTTTCTCAAATTGAGCTATCCGAAGCTGGCAACATTGTTCTGATAGGTCTTAAAAGTTGATAAAGGGCAAGAAGTACTAATAATTAGAAAAAAAAAACATATTAAGCTGGTAACGCTTTATTTTCAATTTAAACATGCTTTCCAGTAATATGAAAGCTCGGAGGAGCTAGTTTAAAAGTCATATCCAGCTAATTACACTGCGG
Source organism: Megathymus violae (assembly GCA_003671415.1). Classification (NCBI taxonomy): domain Eukaryota; kingdom Metazoa; phylum Arthropoda; class Insecta; order Lepidoptera; family Hesperiidae; genus Megathymus; species Megathymus violae. Next base: position 4,451,031 of record PDGT01000026.1, read on the forward strand.
TCTTCGGGCGTCTGGCGAAGAGAGAAGGGGTCGCGCCCTGATTAAAGTAATATGTAAAGAAAATTGTTTCGGAATACATTATTACTTTAATTAATAATTTTGCTTGCAGGCAGGGTCACTATCATCGATAGTCTATCAACAGTTCTATGGGGTCGTCATTGATTCTACAATTGCCCATTTGCATGGGGATTTCGTTATTTTTTATTTTCTTATAATTGAAGTAATTATGATTGTACGAAATAAAACGTTTATAACTTTGCTTAAATGAAGGCAAAGATAAAACACGTTTTGAGTTTATGAAAGACATGCAATGTTTTATGCAAGCGTTTTTGAATAGTATAAGTTTCAACACAAAACGACTTTCAAATTGAATGCTTGGTAAAAACCGCGTTTGTTTTTGGTGACGCAGATAACAGTTTAACTCTCATCGCTTGTTGATTTTAGCTGAAGCTGGCTTATACACAGATTTTAATTATAGCATACCCTACATCGCCGAAAGGTACACAATTTAGTATTCGTTGTAAATTTTAAATGATTATTCACACCGCGTGGCTCAAAGCTTGTGAATACGGGTTTGTGTATTCTATAAAAATCGTGTGACAATTGATTTCGAAGCTCATAATTGTGACGTAACTGTAAGAATAGTTTTAAAAATTGAAGCCTATATAAAATAACATCCTTTAGAATACTTTTTGTTTACTTGGAATAATATTGCAATAAATAAATTCGTTTTCTACAGGCATTGCGACTAAAATGTTTTGCAATTTCATTAAATAAGTTGTAAAAATCCTATATATATTCATAATTATAAATATGGTGTTAATTATACATTAGTATATTAGTGATTGAATGAGTGTGACCTAGTAATATCCAGCAAATATAAATCACTGCTACATTCTGAGGTATACATATATACACACTCACAGGCGCGCGCACACGTGAGCTATTGTATATTTAAGATATATTTAACAGTTAAGTTAAACCAATTTCGTTTCATTTAAACTTAAAATAAATACGTATAATATAATGAAATGATATTTTTACTACTGATTACTACTGATTTCTCTTTAAAACATACGCATATGTGTGTCATACGTATCTATTTTAAATTTAAATGAAACGAAATTGGTTCGACTTAACTGTTAAGTATAAGATATATAAAATAGCTCAAGTTTTGTATCATTATTAAGATTTATTTTTTACAAAAATCAAAAACCTAACTAAACGTAACAAGAGCAGCCAGTTTAGGCAAAACTTCTGTTTGCATTTTGTAAACTTGGTAAAATATGAGTAAGTTTAAAAAGGAGGTGATGTTCCACGGAACATAATTCAGACCCAACATAAGGAATCTAGGACGCTTTTGATCGCTTAAGATATTATTATCTTAAATCACACAAAATATATAAATTAATGTTTTCATTACAGTAACATTGTGTTAGCAAATTATAATGTTATTTTAACAGAATATGTCTTTAAATTACTTATGTTTGTACTTGAAATTAAATATCTTTGGGCCAAATATATTTCGTAAAATTGTATAGAAAATGTGTATATTTTGCGATTGTATGAGCTTAAAATCATGTCTCACTCCCACTTTTAAAACTAGATTATATTCAAAAGACATGATGAAAAATTACGAACAACTTTTCGATGTCATATTAACAATATGCGGTACAAGCAACATAATACTCGTATCGATGTGACCTGGTTATTTAACTGTAGCTCACTGCTTGCTGCTACAAGTGTCTAGGGAAACTCCAAGCTGTTATTATAAGAGAATTTACGACGTGAATTGCTGCTAAGTTCCAAGTTTGTTACAAACAGTACAACTTGGCCGATGTTTTGACGCCGCGAACTAATGTGACCTACGAAATGGAAAGAAAACCACGCCACAAACTCGTGTTTCAGCGTTTTGTGAACTTTATTTGGGGATTTTACAAAACTTTTCCTTGTTTCTGACGCATAAATTGTAAAAGTATAAAATTTGCAGGGTAATTTATACCAAGCAATTTATTTACTACTAGTAAATATCGCCTTCGCTTCGCTGTAGAAAATTGTTCGGTAACAGATTCATTTTAAAAGTATTCTAGATTATGTCCATAGTATAAGTTACAAATAGGTATACAAAAATAGTCTTGATATGTTCCATGGTTTTAGTATGGCATGTTTTCCCTGGTTATTTATTATGTATATAGATAAACAGACAGATAAATAAGATTTCCAAAAAAATATGGTTAAGCCTCTATATCCATGACATAGTTTGACTACAGTAAAATAAAAAAAAATCGATGTACAGATTCAGCCATGTTACAAATTGATTATTATATACAATTTTAATTTAATTTTATTATACAATTTTAACTGATTGGTTTCTGTACATGAAGTAGGTATATATGTGAAAAACTATTATTAGGAGCCTTTATTAATGCAATAGGACCCAAAACAGTAGTTGTTAGAATTTTTGTTTGTTTGTATATGCCTTTGTGCGTGTTGATCTTAGAAACGGTTTAACTGATTTCGTTTTGATGTTCACTAATATATTGCACTAAGCATCTCTTAACAGTTTAAGTTCGTTTCATTTTAATTCGCTTATAAATAAAAATATTGTTGTGTGCACGATGTCCGCATATTTGAAGTGAATCTTCTCAACGTTTTATAGTTAAATTCATATCCTATTCACATATTTTGATAAGGATTAAAAGTAAGTGTATAAAACTAATAATATTTTTTGTGCTTCCTCGGATTGCAATGCCATCTATGCAACGATATTAGTACTAAAAAACGTTACAGGTTCATCGCCCTAACTCGTATGTCACGACATCGAATTTTTACTTTCAGCGCAGCTAAAGAAATTTCAAAGGTTATAAATTCATATAAGTATTTCTAATTCACAGGACGCGAAAAACCCAATCCCAGTGCAATGTAAATGCTATTTCTAAGCGTAAGCCATAGTTTTTCTGAAGCGAAGCGACAGCGGTTTGCTAGTTATCGATTATGGATAGATATTTACATAAAAAGTAACATTCGAACATGCAGTCCATCTGATAAAGACTATTTGCAACCCATGGATATCTATAACCTAAAATATAAATATGTATGATTTCAAATGGAACTAATATTCTATTTCTACGATGAATTAAAAATCTTTAACAACTCCGAAGGACTGAGATTGAACGCCTTTTTATAACATACACTGGCAACAAGCACAATAATTCGGGGAACATGTACATGTGAACAATAAAATAAATAAATTAGCGTTCACACGCTCACATAGATAGATACAACTGATTTACAATTGATAGATATCTCAAACATTACGACTGAGAGTAAATATATAACTATTCTATTAATATCAACACCGGCCGGGAATCACTCCAGGACGCTTTGCTCGGGAGATTGGATCACTTCCAATATGACTATATAAATAATAAGACTTTCCATAATTTAAAAAAAAGTTAAATTTTATTATCGTTTAGTTTAATCTGATTATATAGCATTCCGTTACAAAACTAGCTAATTATAGATTTAAAAGCGATTAAATTCAATAATATCGAATATGCTACTGAAACATTTCACTTTTAGGTAATTTTATATTTCAAAAATATTATTCTCATATTATAAATACATTACTGATACATCATTTAACCCAATTTACAACAATGAACGGTTAAGTGCGGACGACACGCCATTAAACAATTAGCTAATCTTTCATGGAATGTTTCATGCTAATTTTATTGCAACACTTCTGGCCATTGTCATGCCAACATAAAATAATTAAGTATTACACCGTATTAATTATTTGATTTTTTGTTTATTGTCATATATTTTAAATTTCATCTGCGTTTTATTTTAATTTTTATTGCTGTAGTTAATTATATATAAAGATACGCTTTCGTATATATATAATAAAAAATAAAAAAGTACACGAAATTTATAATAGTTGCCGTTCTTCAGGATATTATTCGTTCACCAACTAACGAAATTCGTATTCTTTCTTTATAATATTAATACAAATTTGGTTGTAGTTGGATTCTGTTTTTTGTAGAAATTCCCACTATCTATTCCCACTAGTCCAATTTCAGTTCGGTTGCCGAAATAGTGAGAAATTTTTCCATTACTTCGGTCGGACGAATCAACCAGACTATTGGAAGCAAAAGTCACAACCTGTTTTACCTGCCAGGTTAGCTATCATTTTCTTTCTAAAAGTTAACTGCGAATTGTGCTTAAAACGTCTTTCGACAACGGTTAAAGACGCTCAACAAAAGCGTTTACAGCTTTATCTTGCTCAACAATGCGACCCACAGATCCTCTGTTGTAACTGATGGCCATAAAATGGCTCCTTTGCTCGTTCTCCAATTACTGACATAAAAAGGTTATCGATTGGTATCTAACGACGATGGCTTAATACGCATGGTAGTGATATATATTTTTTGCCACTTGCTGGCGTCCATCGTGTCGTCGGTACTGTTTCTTTACCGAATCGATCATGTTCCATATTCATATATACTTATAAGCGCTTCATTAATTAAAACAAATTAGTATTTATATTAATGGTCTTTGTGCATTTCATATTTTATGGTTAGTGATAGTTGCCGTATGCGTCCATGGCTTTTGTGACAAAGAGAATCTTAGTGCCTTATAATTGGGCATAAGCTTCAAGTTGTGCAGGGGACCATTGATAGGTTAAACTCGGTAATTTTCCTTACACTGAATGCTTCGCGAGTTAATGAATTCATAATATCATTACTGATATATTATGGCTAACTTGCTAAACTAAGTGATACTTACTCAGGTTCGTGTAATTGTCTAATAATTAATTATTTTGATAGACAAATACAATTAGGCAACGTAACACTCCAAACCCAATATTTATTTATCTGCTACAAAAATATGGATCCCGGTCGAAATACGTGGTCAAATCCTTTCACTCAGTCAATAACAGGATTGTCACTTATGTAAATAATAAAGCAAGTACAATACGGTACAAAGAGGCTAAGATTTGATTACTGTTTGATTATTCTATAAACCTATCTTAAAACCATATTCGCTGTAGGCATTCTGGAATGCTGTTCAGACTATGATCGATTGAAGCATCTAACTCGCTCGAGTCCGCTAGATCATTACTGATATGCCAATGGCGCACGCGGTTCGTAACGCCCTGTTTGTTATTAATTGCCCTGCGAACAAAAGCAAATGACTCGATAGAGGTGATCCTCTGAGGGAAGGCCGACGTTATCCATTCACTGTAGACGTCCGTGCAAAAGAGAAATGTTCATTCACGATAGGAGAAATTTATGACTTTGATTTACGCGAGACTTTTCACGTAGCTCTCCTTGGTTGAGTTCCTTCGTAAATAGAAAAGGGTCTCAGCTTGACGTTTACGTTATTATTGCATATAAGGGCCGAATCGGTGTCACCATTCAACTTCGATCGACCGTAACGGATAAATGTATGATATGGATTGGGTGAGATAGTATTTGCGTGTTATATTTTCCTTGCTCTTTCCGGTGCTTAAAACAGACAGTGTACTGAGCGTTTAATATATTAAATTACTGGTTCGTTAGACGTTGTGCAGATATATATATATATGTGTGTATCTGTTATATTTTCAAATAGATTTATATATATATATATATATATATATGAATATGATCTCAAGTCGTTCAAAATACATCATAAGTTATGAGTAGAAAGGCTTCAGCATAATATATTCTAGGATATATATATGTCGTATATCTAATATGACATTATGTACAACCTAATAAACCATATTTTGTGGTATTTGATTATCGTTTTTAAAAATCAATAAATATTATGTACTGAAAATAACAGCAATATTTGTGGTGCGTTATTTACACAGAAATCGGCTTTTGTCCACAAAAAATTACAATTTCCAACGATTTCGTATAACAGGAGGCTCGTATAAGTTGAAAGCAGTAGATATTAGTGCGCTGTCTCGTGACAAACGCAAAATTATTACGTAGTTGTTGTCATCATATTGTTCGCGGGATGCAACCGCGGTTACGTGGTTTTATCTCCCACAATTTCAATTTTTCATCTGCAGCTGTCAGCTCGGTGCCGGCAGATAAGTAACGTTCGCATCCCGGCGCAAAAGTTTGTTCACTGCCAGTGTGCGCTGCACTTCCTTTTATAAACTTTTTGTACGAGCTGCCCACGCGATATCAATAATTCTTCTATTTATATACCATCTAAATCCTTAGAAGGGTAAGACTTTCATGAAATTGCGGACGTGATTTTTTATTTTGTAAGCGCAATATATACGAATAAGTAGTTGATCTGATACTGCTGAAATACTTGTGTTATTACTAATATTTAGTACTCTCTTTCTTACTCTCTTCTCATTTCCTGGCCAACAACGCATCAGTGATACCTTTGGTCTTGCTGATGTCCATGGGCGACGGTGACCACTTACCATTAATTAGGTGGCTCGTCTGGTCGTTTGTCGGCTATTAACATAAAAAATAATAATAAAAGATGAGTGTTAAATTACCCAACGGTAACTGTAACAAAACATTTTTTCATGATGATAACGTGACGGCTTGTGTTACCGCTCAGTAATTATTTGAATGACATAATGTAAGGCAAAATACCTGTGAAGTTATATTAGAATTGCATTTTTTACATAATAGACAAGCAATGATAGTGGGCTTACGGCCTCATAGTTTTCACCGTTTCCTATGGATACGTGCAATGTCAAGGAATTTTCAAATTCGTATACAGCTTTGAAGAATTTGTTTAACTCTCATTTTGAAGAATATAATGTTAATTTGCGGTGCAAATAGCCCACATTCAGATATTCTACGGGTTTATTATATCAGGCAGGAGGACATGCGTATGAGTAGGTATTTCCCATAATTTCTCAGTAGATTTAAGCTAAGCGTGGGTAACCGTATTTTAATGATTTAGGAAACTATTTTGGCATAGCTAATATAGTTATTAATAAATAATAAATAAACGTTCACACACTCACATCGCCGCACTAGAATTCCCTGTGTTGCGGGTGGCATGGACATACACATATATGACATTACAAACACCCATGACTCGAGTCGAGTTTGTTCTCGAGAACAAACATTTATGTGTCACATAAATGTCTGCCCCGGCCGGGAATCGAATCCGGGACCCCTCGCTCGGCAGGCAGGGCCACAACCAACTGGGCTATGGGGTCGTATAGTAGTTAAATTAAAATAGTAATTTTATCTACAATTTTCTAATGACCACGAATTTTCATCTCTGGATCCTTTCCTGTTTTCACTCTTGTCTAACGAATCCTTGTTAGGAGCACAAATATTACTTATACCTTAAAAATATTAAATCTGATCGATCTAACGATCAATGTACTATAAAGTGCCTATATCGAAATATATATATACAATACAAATTGTACTGTCAAATTCTTTTAGGTTATGTACATAATGATTCTGGACTTAGAAACATAAAAATATTATCTCAATTCCAGAAGTGTGCGATATAAATATTTTTCTCGTTCTGGTTGCATGTGATTATTATTTTCGTCTACATTTATACCCATGATGCAATTGAAACATGAGTAATTAAATTGATTTTTCTACTAGGTATTTTTTATAATTTGGTTGCACGAAATTGACACGTTCTAAGTAATCTATATTTAGTAATTATAACGAAAACATAATATACTAATATTATGAGTATTACTCGTATATCAAATAAAGTTTTATACTGAGATTGTAATAGCGATATTCCAGCAACACCTTTGAAACATAATCCTGATTTTACTTATTTTGATAGATTCGAGTCGACTCTGAATAAAAGCAGAGTTTGGGAACTGGGGTATTTAATCTGCTAAGTTATGCTGCAAAATTTATGACAATACTATAATTTAAGCAAAGCGTAGCTTCCACTCAACTTGTCTACGCTTCCGAGCCCCACTTAGCTTTGTTCTATCATGATACTTCAGATAGTTTGCAACTTAAACTTATTGCGTTACTAGGGTTCAGAAAGCCACCGTTATAGTGACAATCACGATTATATTATTGAGGTCTGAATATTTTTAATATTTAATAAAAATTGAAAATATTCAACCGCTCAAAATTCTTGGACACCTGAATTGTGCCACCTTGCTTGTTTTGGTATAAAAATATATTTAATAATAAATAAAAACAAGGACATTTTATATGACTTCATTTCTGATATTATCTATTTAATGAGTGTTGTTCCATATATACTGAATTATGGATTTTTTAGGCTTGTATATAAAACCAGAAAATGCGGGGTAGGTCAATTATCATGTCGGCAAGTATATGTCATTTTAAGACATAGATATATCATTAGATGTATATTAGATTATATAGATAGACATAAGACATATACATAGATATGTAATTTTAATTGCTCATTTAACAGGATTTTATATAAAAAAGGTTTAATAAAAGTCAAATTACTGAAGTTACATTTTAGAAGAAGACAGCGCTTAAAGACAGACTTTAAATTTCGGGTACGGGCCAAGAAGAAGAAAATCCCTAGGCATGTAAGTACTTAGATCTCTTAAATTTAATAAATTTTGTAAATAAAATAATTACAACTTTCTTTTCTTTAAAACTTCGAACCTACACACGTCACTTTAACGAACTCGAAGTACCGACAATAATCTTTAGATCCCTTAGATATTTGTAACATTCAAATAAACCCATAATATTAAAGTTACAAGTTAATCACTGTTCTTTATGCTGTCGAAGACGCCACCTACAAATATTTGCGTCTAAAGTTGTTGAATCTCTGTCAGTTTGTTTAGTGTTATTTTACGGACAGTTAATTAAATCTGTAGGTTCTTAGTTTGACTTGGCCGAACTTTACACCGATAACAACATTAATGAAAACTCGTCTGGATTTAGGCAAGTGGCGGTGACAGGGGTAGAGGGTTGAGGGCGGGCGGGGTCGTCGCACGCTGGCAGTCCGCGCCGCGTTGTGGCTGTGGCTACGTCGCGTCGGTGCTACGCCGCACGGACCTTGTGATCGTATCGTGTACCTTAATGTAAACGACAATTGGAATTACGAACTCGCTGCTTAATTTTCGTAAATGGAGACTTTTCTTTCCACGTTAGCATGTTAGGCGAAATGTGTTTAGTGTTTCGAATGGATGTGTTTTTAAAACGAGTATGTGGTTAAGCGTTTTGTTTTCTGTTTATATGGGTGCACTGCTTTACAATTTGTCACCTACTTTTGATAACTAGAATGGACTGGTTTATGTCTCAAGCGTGCCTGATATTTATTTTCTATGATGCAGTCAATGCTAAACTTGAGAGTTTATCTTTTGTAGTTGTTTGGTCAATCTACCAATGAAGTTAAAAGATGAATGTTTAAAGTTATTGCTCGAAATACTTACGGAACAATATAAAAATGGAAACCTGTTGAAATAGTTATTTATAACTTTATTTTATTTCGAATTTCATTTATAAAGAGTTATAGATATATAATTCACCTGTTTTTAAAAATGTGCAATTTTAAATAACAATGGGATCTCAATTCAATTGCTACTAGTTACAAGTATTGAATAAAATTGCATTTTAACACTAAAATTAGGAAATGATAATACTTCACGGGTAAATTCAATGCTGGCTTGACAACTCAGCCACCTAGGAATTATAATAATTTTATGGACAACCTCAACGCAATTAATTTTATACGGTACCTCAAGGTAAGCTTTAGCACATATACAAGGTAAATACCCTATGGTAACATATATTCCACGGCCGTAATTTCTCAAATATGTTAGAGCAATATGGTTCTATTACACGTTTGCTTCTTTACAGTCAGGCACAGTTCAACTTGTTTACGGCAACGACGAAAACTCAGATTTTTCTACTATTCATGATTGTATAACTGGGGACGTGCTTCACCACATCTCTATTGTGTGGTTTGATAGAGAAAACAGCATTATGCGTAAGTGTTTTGCTGGAAATTATTTTGAATATGTTTAAAAACGATAATTAAAATAACTTAGTGATAAGCTTTAAGCTTCATGGTTTATTGTAATTCTACAAATTCTGTAGTGAAGAAGCATATACAAGCTATATTATAATTACGATTTTTTTATCGTTAAGTAATAATAAGGTGATTGAGTAATATTACGTGATAAGGCTCACTCGAACTTAAGGATAAGGCTTAACTCACCAAACCATCAATCTAATATGAATAGCTTTTAACATTCAAGTTATTTTTTAGATTATACTTTTTAAACAAAGCCAAAAGCTCAAGCAGATAAACAATTAATCACTCTTTGAAATTTGTCGGGAAATTTAAATGGCCTCCAGCTACTACATCATTTATTAATTTTGTTTTAACGAGGAGTTGTCATAATAAAATTATCATTTAATATTATTTTTGCTAAGTTAGGATAGGTTAGAAAGGATTTTAAATAACCTTCCAAAAATTTATTCGCTTTTTTTAACGTTTTGATGTTACTTTATATTTATTTTCTATTCAGTTAGAGTTTTTCCAAATTTTTTTAATGTGTAAATTAAAAGATCCAACTTTAGTTTCAATAGAGTAGTAGAGATAACGGAAGACAAGTAGCGTTACAAGCTCAATGTAGACTCGAAATTAAATTTAAATGATAGTCATAAATGAAACACGAACTTCTAGCAACGTATGTCTTGTCGTTATTAAGCGATGTATTAACGAAAGAGGCGGGGTGTCAGTTAAATAAATCCATGAATACTATAGAAGTTGGACAAATAGAATTTCAGTCTAAAGAAATCCATTTCTTGTGACCAAGTCAATCTCCACTATTTGTGGTGTACCTTGTTAAATAATGGACAAAGTACCGGCGTCAGTATCCTCCAATTTCAGTCATCAGGCTCTACATATGTCACCCAATATAAGCTCAAAAGTTTTTATGTACTAAACAGAAAAATCCTTGTAATACATTTACAGTAATTACAAAATATCATGTACTTTTGTAGCTTCAAGCAACAAGCGATGTAAAGATATTGAGCCCAGCTTTATTCACAAAAGAGGTATGCAGAAGTAGAAAGATATATAATATCCGCTTTAAATAGAGCTATATTAGCTGAATGAATAATACGGGTATTTCTTATTACCATATCAATAAACAAATTGTTAACGAAAACCATCCATTCAGGAAATACTTGATACCGTATTTACATCAACATCGTATTGTCCTACTACTGGACTCGGCTCCTCTCACAATGACAGAGTTAATGCAATAGTCCGTTACGCTGGCCAAGTGTAGGTAGGTTTAATTACGATGTTTTCTTGCACCGGTGCAAGTGACAATTGCTTTGTAATGCGCAAATAATTTGAAAAACCACTGGAACACATAAATTTGGTACCCGAGCAACAAATGAGAATCGTCACACAAAATATTTTACAAATTGAGAAACAAAAAGTAATTATTGTTTTCAGACACAATGAAAAATTTCGGAAATACCTACATTTTTTACGTATGCAGCAGTAGTTGAAATTCACAGGCTTTAAATTTGTTTACCGTAGTAACAAATAAACGAATTATTCTGCACTCGTTTATACGAAATCGTTTCCCTGGCCGCCCAACAGACAATTTTATCCATAGTTTATATTCAGCTGCATTAAAATTACTTAAAACTAGAAGCGTCGCCGAGATTTTAAGTTAGTGGCAAGAAAGAACATTGGAACCGATGTAGAATTTGCATTAGAAAGCTACTTGTATGCAGCAGCCACGTGCTTTCGAATTTGCGCAGCTCGTGCGTGACGTCCTCAAGCGGGAATCCAAAATCTTAGCAAATTTCAACTGAAAAGTATTTTTGTAAATTGTGGTTGTTTATGTGTGTATTTTATTGATATAGATGTAACAAAAAGTAGAATGTTTCTATTATTACATTCAGGAGATTTAAATCGCCGTACAATAAACAAAAATGTCATCACCATTTTCATGACAGAAATTTCTTCTGTATGACGACTAAGAAAGACCAAAATCAGAGAGTTATCGAAACCAAAGTGTCATTGCTGCATATCTCCAAACCAAATACGAAATCTGTATAATTCAATACATATATTATACATAGTCACCAATCATAGTTTAGGTAAACTTCTAAAACTTGGGAACCTTTTATGTTATTAAGATAAAGAAGCATCTTATAGTTTCATTTAGACTACACATTATAATTTCGAAAAATTTCAAGAAGCTCCATTTAGTCATTTTAAATCCTGTTTCAAATAAAAATATAGATAGATAGACTTGATTCCAAATTCTTCAACGTTCGCTATCGCTATTCTTAAGGAAGAAAAATGACTGCTTGATTTGGAATTTTAGCTGACAACCAATGCCATTCAGTACGAAACATAAAGATGCTTCACGGTAAAATCATAAATACAATGGTGGTGTCTGTGAGGTTAAACTATACAAAGGTTTTTCTACCTTTACAGGCAAATATCTTATTCCTAGTCTCGCTAATGAGCTAAAAGTCTTCAGTTTACGTTGATCCTTATTTTTGCTGCGGTCACCTTGTGTTTTCACAATGACAGATGCATAATGAAACTGTTATTGATGCTTTCTACCATATTTTTCATCGCACATCTGCTGAACGCTTGAAATTTCACGGCATATATTAAAAAAAAACTTTTTTAAAGCATGTTATTATATATTGAACTTAATGTGTAGTTCATGTAATATAAGCCTGCAATACAACGGACATACTATCTGCGTATTTTGCAGAACCAACAAATATACCCAATCATTAGTATACGTTATAAGAAGTAAAGTACTCGTCGGGTTAAAACCTCTTTTTACACACAAGTGCCACTCAACTACGAGTATTTCACTCATTCGACACTACCATTTTCCTTTATTTTTATTGCGTTCCACAATTCCCTAATAGTGATTTTTTTGCATATTACCTATAGTAACAGAAATATAGTGTTCTCACTGTCACTATCTACAGCGACCTGCCTTACGAGAAACATTCATTACCCGATACCTTATATCAATTGTTTGTGATTGACAAAGTTAGGCAAACTTCGTGGGTTATTCGTTGAATGACGTATTGTACTTCGAAAGGTTCTTAAATACGTGACTCTACATTAGATTCCAGTAGAAAGGCCAATTAGAAAATGTTCGAGGAGTATAACCAGGTACGTTCGCAGAAGAAAACTCAGGTGCGAGGGGATATTATTGATTAATTAATGAAGCAGAAAGTTAATAATTTATTTCATTTTCGTAAATTTATAATTGATTATTTGGAATTTGATAGGTTTTAGCGGAAGTGATGAACCCTACGATCGTTGCGCTCGGACTACGCGTGGTCAAAGTTAAGTTCTAATTGGGTAGGCTATTAACTCTTCTTCCAATTCGCACAGGAGCAGCGTTTTGGAGACCATGGTGGATGTTCCAGGTCTTCTTACTTACAAAACAGACCCGTGCCCTGCAGTAAGTTGTTAACAAACTGAAGCCACTACCTACCTATCACTGATATGTTATATGTATACAGTTTGTTTCCGCGGAATCCAGTTGAGAAGTGGGCAGGAAGTGGGCGAGCGACGCTACTTATAGTAGTACACTTCTAGTATGTAAATTCATAGTTCAAACTGACACGGTTTTTGCCTTTGCGATGCATTTTGCTAATGTTGATTGTACTCTGTATTTATCAATAAAAGTATCGTATTTCCTTTGCTCTTTTGTAGAAAATTAAACGGGGCCGACATACACACATATAGAAAAGGGTTTCATTAAATGTTCCAAACTTTAAAAATTATTTACATTGATTCAAAAGCAAAAGAAATAAAAAATTTAAAATTAAAAAGAATAATTAGTGACACTTTATTACATTTAAAAATTGCGCAGTGAATAATTACACAGGTAGGCATTCAAATAAATGACATTAAAACATTTAATGATTTTGTACCTAATCTTATCTATTATATTAAAAAATAACTATCTATTACATGTATAAATAAAAACTATTCTAATGTAACGCTTCAAAGAAACCTTACATAAACGGTCATTGAACCAATTAAGTGGCGTTGTTAGATTCATTCACCGTTCTTTATAATAAAATGTAAATAAAATTTTGCACCCAATAATTTCTGCAGAAGGATATTAAGCCGCAAATGCCACGTTTGTTTCTGTTTTACAACAATTTTGGACATAAAAGATATTAAGTTTATCTTCACATTTTTATTTAGTCTCCTCAACTAAATGTTAAAGTACAAAATAAATCTTTCCCTCGAAAATTTCGACCAACAGTTTTGCTGACTTTGCTCCAAACTCGGTTTTTATTGTCATTGCGTACAAACGCAATACACGTCTACAGTCTACAGTCTAATGACGTCTACAGAGACGGGAGTTTAAGTATAGGTACGTGCAAGCGATAGCTTTAATATTCTTATTTTAGTTTAGAAGAGGGACATCTTCTAAAGATACCTGGCCTGTATGATAAAACAATACATGATCAGAGATTTTTTTACTTTTAAATCTTCAGACACATACCGCACCCTTAGAATGAAAGGGACTTAACTCAAAAATTACAATTTATGGGAAATGACGAAGAAAGTTTTCAAAAATGTATGGTCTTGAGTAAATTTAAAGAGGCTGATGTATGAGGTTTTCCCTTTTTTCTTTGTCACTCATAATTCGGGCTCTTTTTCACCATGGGGTTTAAGTAAATTTATAGTAAAATCTGGAATTTTAGGAATTTTGAGTTAAGTCACTTTCATTCTAAAAGTGCGATATGCAGAGGCTCCGAGAGCTATTATGTACGCTGTAGTCTCTCCCAGCCCATTGCCTCTTATATATCCTCATTTAGGCACTAGTACTCTTGATACTAGTGTTATCATTTATAAATATAAAAGTCATGTATAATGAAGTTAGCTGGAAAATGTATACCAGTAACTACTTGTTGTTAATGTAAAATAGGTTTATCTAGAAGGGTTAATAAATATAAATATGTTTAGAAAGGGAAAAATAAACATTGTCATTAGATGTCATAAAAGCAAGGAAATTAAAAATAATATGGTTTGAATCTAAAATTATATTAAATATGCAAATTATTAAAGAAAGTATTCCAGGATGTAAAATTAAGTACTCATAATTAAAAGAGTGATTCCAGGATCAGATGTATTGTTATAATTTAACATAACATAACAGAAGCATCGATCACAACAACATTCTAGTTGATAGTATCAGGCGTTACTTTGCGGAAATTCATTGTTATTAAATTAGTAGTAAATTAAATAAAGTTAAATATTAAATAAAATAAAATAAAGTAGTAAAGTAAATTAAATTAATTAATTACATGTATTGTACTTTATGTATATATGTCTTTATGTGTACTTTATTTAATGTGTAACAACATTTATCAACATCGACAGCAACATCATTCAACACCATCGATTTAGATATACGACGCGCTACTTCACTTTGATTTTGAAGTATTTTTTCTCAGTGTTAATATAAAGGTATAATAAAATTCTCAGTGTATATCTCAAATGGTTTTTAAGACATTTTTGTTCAGTATATGTCAGCACAAATCTTCAGCGTCAGCAAAAAAACGGACATATGTCCGTAATGACTTTAATATTATGGATGTCCATGGGCAACGGAGACCAACATTAAATGGCGGTACATTAAAAAAAAAATATTTATTATAGCAGTTAAATATAATACAAATATTGCGAGTAACTTTAATATAAAATAATAAATAAAAATAGTTGAGTTCCAAAGCAGAAATTCGCATTACATATTCTTTTAGCACAATATCACCGACTTAGTTTTTCTAGTATTAAGACTTTTGACTACATGGTATAGAATACATTGAAAACTACGTATTCGATCTCAGGTGTAATTTATGACCAAACAGAACTTTTGTCTTGTTTTATTATAAAAATGGCAGGCTGCGTTTTAATAATTGTATACTTCATTTTGCAAAAAAATTGCAAACTTTTTTTTCATAACATTAGATTTAATGAGGAACTTTCACTGGAGAAACAAAACAATGAGGAGGAAACTCTTCCGCACATCAACACTACATCAACATGCTTTATTCTTCTAAAACTCTATGCATCTGATCCCTTTCGAGCAGATAATTAAGTACCTAAAGTTGACGTTATGCACGCTTCACTTGCAAAAATATGGGATGCTGTTAATCAATTTACCACTTTAATGTTTCACAGCAAAATAATGTTATCGATATTAAGGTGTCATTTATCACCCAATAGAAACTCTTGTCTTGTTTTGCTATAGAAATGACAGGCTGCGTTTTATTAATTTCATATTTCTCAATGTAAAAAAGTATGCAACAAAAGTTCGAGTGATAATATACGAATAAAAAAAAACAAACTGAAATGTTAACCGTGTTATACGTACACGCGCCTAGATGCACTCAATAAATCTCTCCTACACTACATGAACTAGTTTTAAAGTTACAAAACTAAACATAGCGTGTAAAGAAAATAACACTATTTGTTTGTAGAGAGAAAGTTTGAAAGTGCCCTTCTTATGGATTCACAGGTTAACCCCGCAGGCGGTTCACCCTACTCTGCTTGGCCTTGTTTGAAAGCGTTTATATAAATGGACATATTATTTAATGCAGCACTGTTTAAAAACTAATTCGATGTGGGTCAAAACGCAGGTTTAATTAAAATGATTTGTAGACAAAAATCTTTGTATAGAAAAAAGTTACATCTCGCTAATGTGTTATGCTTATTTATTTTGTATTACTTTATTGTGAATTTTTATTGAGTTCAAGTCAATTTCCTATACGCGTGATGCTAACCAATGGATAAGGCATCAGATCCTAACACCCTAATGCTGCTATTATTATCCAATGCTATTGTACTATCATGACAGATAGGCGTACGTAAATGAAATCGAAATTAAAAAAGTCGATCAGCGTTATCTAAAATAGTTTCCTGAATTCTGTAGTTTTGCTCAGCGGACAGTTAACCCCTCTTGGCCTTGTTCTACAGTTAAACGACAAAAGAATGGGTGCAACTTCACCTACTTCTCTAAATCGATATCGAGTTATTGCACTCCGAGCCAAGTTATGTATCAGTATGTATACAGTATACTCGTATGTTTTAGCAAACTCGTGTTGGTAAGATACATAAGCTACTCGCGATATGTATTTTACTGTTGGTATTACTTCAGGTTTTTCAATAAAGTGTCAAAACTCTTCAGACTTTTTACTTTAGACTAGATAGTCTGTTATTGTAAGTATATATATATACTTACAATAAAACAGCAAGATGATCGAGTCGGTAAATACAATTTTTTTTTATTTAGATTGACTTTGTTATTATATTATGGTATATTACTAGTAAATAATGTCATTAAGCTTTTACTACCGGTACCTAACTTTTCTGCAGGGGTAAATTATTTTTAAGTTCATCATTTCTATCTGATTACAAAAACAAAAGTAAGTAACTTTTCCTTAAGTACGAAGTTTTATAGCAGCTTAGCAGTCGCAGGTAGACCAGTGTAAAAAAATAGTATTGTCCAGTGAACCAATATCGACATCAAAGGAGGTCCGGATTCAATCTTACTGATCGACTACAAATTTTAGAAAAATGTTTGTATGGAAATTAAATGATTTTGATTTTTGTATAGGTATAAAGTATTTTTAAGCAGGTTAAAAAGAAGCAAATAGCTTATGTGGATATTATTCTTTCTATTATTATTATTTCTTCGTCGATTTAACTGTTATATGTATATGTATAATAAATATTAATAGGTACATTATTTAAAATAATTAATTTTATACCGACTATTTACTACTATTTGTATTTTGTATGTTTTTATTAAAGACGTTTTTTAAATCTGAATCAAATTTTCTTCCGAGAACCAGAACGCTCAAGGCTAAGAAACAAGCCGACCAAGTGCGTATTAACAGACTTCATATAACTTTTAGGAGCTTGTAAAACATTCTTGAACGTCTCCTAATTATTTTATTTTCACTGAGCCACTGTGAATACTCCTGAATTACAATTACCTAAATTCAAATTATCGAAATAAATTGGAAAACATATAATACGAATTCTAACACGATACATATGAGAAGCGCACTATAATAACAATGTCCCTTTGAATCAGAATATCTCCTAAATTAGGTATTCTCAAACATTCTACTTGAACCAAATGAAGTTATAAAAGTTTCTTCTGCCAAAATCAAGTACACAAGTGAAAATAATTTAAGTAACGTAAGTATATTTACTCACCTTGCTAGTTCTTTGTCTTTCTGTACAATGCTGCGACTCATTGTAACACAAAAGATAAATACGCCTCAAACAACGGAGGTAATTGAGATAAACATGATGTTATTTTGCGCTATAAGTTTATGTCTCCGAATGTAACACATAACAACATTAACGGAGTTTCTCTAACGTCTTAACTTTAGTTCGTTAGTGTCATTACTCAACTACAAGTTACACATACTATTTACTTATGTTAATTTAGTTATTACATATTCCTATTAAAGTATAAAATTATTGTAATAGTACACATGCTAGCGTAATGCTATAAATGTCGTTTGCTATTCAATCTGTTGCAGTCCTATAAATATTCTTATATTCTATTCTTATAGGGTATTTATCTCAATAATTTTAATAGGTAATAACAGGTATCCATAACAGGTAAATATCTAGTTAGTAAGGCATTTCCAAGATAGTTATATTAATTAATGAATAACAAATAAACTCTCATATAGTTTTCATTGAAAGCCTCATAGATCGTATTTAAATTCACAGTATCAGTGATCAGAAAATGTTTAATAAAACTAAGGTCAAATGAGGCGATTAAGGACTAAAGATGAACAGAGCGGGCTACGATTATACCGTGCCTGTGTCGACAACGTACTATACCAGTAATAACCGGCCGCCGCATTATGATCGTAACTACGGGCAGCTTGCGGCTGTTCCTCTCTACAGCCCTAATTCCCACCCTCTATCCAACTATGCAGATATATATGAAGGCAACAACGACACTACACTTCGAGCAGAGGAAAGGCACTGGTACATAGAAAACCATAAAAACTTACAACCTTCTTTTGAAATCAACCATGACCCCGTATCTCAGGATGCCAAGATTAAAAAGGAAGAAGAGAAGAAAATCGAAACTCCGATCAGAAGAACGGATGTATCGCAGGCGCGTCAAAGGAGAAAAGAGGACCGTTGTTCGTGCGAATGTTGGCCCAGTTCAGATAATAACGTAGTGCAAGACAGTGTGGGCAATGAAACGACCCGGTCACTCTCTGGAGTCGATATGGTTGCTTCGTATGGTGTGTATGGGAATCCACAGGACGAAGACAGTTCTGGGTTTGCGCGTATTTCAGAAAAGGCCACATATGGGCAAACGAGTGACACGCCAGTACAGGGTGTTATTGTAAACCAGCAAGGAAATAGTGCAGTGGTACGATCGACATCAACGGACGAGTCGACTTGTAATAAATGTTGTATGTCGTCGTCTAACGGCCAAGCAGCCAACTCAGAAGATTACTGTTGGATACACTACTGCAAGCCTGCGTTGATAATCTTGCTGCTATTATTTTTTTTAGTATTGTTGGGAGTTTCAACAGGGTTCTTGCTAACAAATAATTGTAAGTATTTTTGTAATATTCATCGAATACTCAATATTATACACATAAATCTGTAATTTTATTTAAGAAGTATTTCACAGTAAAATATAGATTTAATTTACGCTTAAATTATAATAATAATGAGGAGTTTGTTTTTTAACTTTTCTTTCTTTATTTACTTTGAATATCTTCTCTTAAAAATGCACTGATGAAATACAATAAAGAGATAGATAATAATATGCTTTTTATGTGGGTGTATGTGGAGCTGTGCATGTACCCAGGACCCTACTAAACAACGAATGATGCAAAGTCTGATCAATTCTTTTTGCTAGGGTGTATATAACCTACAAATTCATTCGTAATTAATTTCCGTACTTCATTTTTTAATGGTATTATTTCATATTGTTATGATTCAATCTGAATAACTTTCTGGTTTTAAACTACTTTCGTAATAAGCTAAAACTAGTATATATTTTGACGTAATTAGTTATATGAAATTAAATGTATAGTTCAGCCAGATAAATTAAATCACCAAGTCACTTTGGATATTGCGTCGGTTTTATTAATTGACTACTGCTAGCGTGTTGCCCTTGAGACTGAAATCAAAATGGCGTTGCAGAAAAATTAATAAATTACTGCAAATTAATTAGAACGCTTTGAAATTTGCATTAACAAACCAAATGGAATGGGGGCGAACATTTTTGCTGCTTCGTTTAGAAATATCATACGATTTTTATTACATTAAAAATTATGTCTTAGCAATAAAGCAAAAAGTATTTTAATAAAGAAATGTTAGAGATTTTTTACGAGATTGTTCTTGTTTTAGTACGGAAATATACTTAGCAACATTATATATGTATTTTAATTGAAGAAACAAATTGTCGATTATTTTATAAAGAAATTGAAGCGCTGCATATTAACAATGAGATTAAAAACTAAATTGCTCTGTATTGTTTGAAAATGTTGAACGAACACGATACGTAATTCATAATTTTAAAGGTTTTTTTTTATTAGAAATCTTTATCCAATTTAGTGAACTTATTTTTTAAACACTTTTTTTTTAAACACTATTTATTTTTTAAGCACTATAATATTAAAAAAAAAACATTATTATTTATTTTAATTGATTCTTTAAAATTATAAACAAAACAAATAATTTTATTCGAAATTTTCATATATGGCATAATAACTAAAATGCCGGCTATTGCTATGCTATGACAATGCTATTCGTCGCATACTTAACCGAGTTCATTCTATATTATGAAATTATTCTCAAAATACGATAAATATTTTTATTACCCGATAAATATTTAATACGGGCCTATAATTTTACTCATTTTAATTATTACCGTACAAGTAGAAGAAGAACATGATGCGTCTGTACACAAGCCGTAAACAATTCGCAGATGACTTTGTAACTTCAATTTGCAGTTGATTCGTTGAAATGAAATAGTGAAGTAGGTATAAAAGGGTGTAAGCTAGTACAAAGTTCCGCTCGTTTTTCTCCCTGACAGAACATTTATTTTAGTGGCACTTCGGGCGCCACGTAGAGGATTTTCAAACTGCAATGAAACTATTGGAATTAAGGAATTGGCTTAAATATTCACAAGAGCTATAGCTGTTGGAAACGATTCAGAACTTTAGGTAATATAAAGTAACACGTTCGGACCAGTTTGGAATAAGAGAATCAGACTATTTTGATTGTTTATGTCAGCAATTTGTTTACTACATCTTGTTATTTAGGAGAAATGACTTGCTCATTCTTACAAAACAGTTCGTACTTCGTATTATTTATTAGCTGAATTATTAATTCTGTCAGGTCGCTTCGTCTAGAATCAGACCACCTCCGCAATCTAGGTCTCAGCTAGATCTAGCGCACAAGTGTTCGTCAGTGAATATTACACACCTTTGCAATGAGAACCCTCAGCTATATTTCCTAAAGAAAATAAAATTAATTATTTTGCCAATTAACTGCTGCATGATTATTAAATTGTGTAAAAATACATGAAAATTATAATTAATTTCAAGTAAACGATGCTGACGCTGTAGCACAAGAAAAAACGCACTCGCCTACTATGCCGAGATATCGGAATAGTAACTAGTAATAAACATGACAATTTAAAACAAACAGCGCTAATACCATCATCATAGATTAACAATAAAAATAATAAATTGAAGTTCTGGGAGACAAGCTGTTTCGGTGTGGTCCATCATATATATACACCAATTCTGCCAATTTTGATACGGAAACTCGTGCGAATCCTATGAATATCACTATTTTGCGATAGTTGCGGCAGTTCAATATCAAGTAACTTTTATGTAAATCCTTTCTATTGCTCCTTAGTCCCAAGAATGCCAAGATGTGACCGACACGGTAAACAAATTCATTGAGACCGGATTTGTAACACTTTAGCAAATAAACCGAAAAAGCTGATAAACCAATATCTTTTCCTCTATCACCGCCACATAAGAAAATATTTACTATATTTTTAAAGTTATTGTCATGATCAGAATGTAAACGATTTTAAACGTATATTCAAATTCAGAATCATTTAGGTATATTATAAATACACTTACGCCTGGAATTGTATGATTCTACTACCGTTTCGAAAAGGTGTTTTAATATAGAGGAGAATAAACGGCCCAAGAAACTCCTCAGCACTTCTATTACAACAACATCATAATATGGTAATTACAGAATAAGTTTTCACTGGCGTGAAACTTGTTTTGCTACTGTTATTTCCAGGGGTCCTTGTCTTTAATATATTCTCTATACTATAATATCCTTTACCTATAAACTGTGCATTACGTGTTGCTTAAAAGTTCCAATTGGTAACTCATGTACCAACTTTGGAACCTTGTTATCAAAGCGAACTTCAAGCCCCATAAAAGAATGCTGAACCTTATGAAGGCGATATGAAGGCGTAACCAAATTATATCTATTTCTTGTTTCATGACTGTTTTTAATTTTCTACTTGTACTTTTTTTTCCAATAAATACTTCGAAATAATTCAAAATTCGGATAAATATATTATATATGTTGTATCTTCGTGTAAGACTTTTATATTTTATTTTCAAAATTTTACATTATATTGGATTATATTACGTATATATTTGGGTAAACGTAAAATTCTATGAACTTATTATATAAAATTTCATTATTGTATGCTAGTAACTCGACCTTATTTTGTTACAAGAAACACAATCGTAAAGCTTAACCTGATCTCCATTTTCCTATCCTGATCAATTTATCCTACGTCCGGTTTTAAGAAAAATTCGATCGATCTTTTGTTTCAAAAAAGTTTTTTCATAATACTACATATTAATAAAATATATAGAGTCGAATTTGGTCCCGCTATATTTATCAAAACATGTACAGAGACGGACTTGGCGTCATAACTTTTATTATTATTTCCTAAGTTATATTTATGATATAATTTGATGTATAGAAATGTGACACGTGACAAATGAAAAGGCCACCGGTTTCATAGGAATCCTACATACAGTATAAAAAGTCCACAAATTACTTAGTGCGCTCGTTTACAGTAAAGTTCGAGAGCTTTCGATTAACTGTTAATTAATGAAGCGTAAAGTTTCGGATGACTAACAACATTGTCGGCAAAGCAGTAATTTTTATTCTGAGTATCTTTTAACCAATCACCTTAATTTACCTTTTTAGTTTAATCGAGTTTTTTTTATAAATATACTTACTTATTATTATGTAATCAAATTACTATTTAATAACTTTAGTTCATCTTTAAGTTGATAAAAAAAAATTATCAATTGTTTGTAAAGTATCACATATCAAGTTAAAAGGCACGTAACGTAGGACGCTAAATATATTACACAGTTAAACAATATACATTATTTATAATTTTAATATAGTTGAAAGATATTTAAGGAAATGCACGACATTTATTAATTTTCCTATCCCGGTAACAGTAAAATATAAACTTTGAAAAAATTTATATGATTTTAAAATTATATACGGACATTATATGCAGTTTCGCCGTGACAATGAATCATGTAAGTGGGTCGAAATATCGTTAGAAAAACAAAAAAAATATAATGAAAAAATTGGTAAAAATGAATTATCTTTGTTTATTACACTAAAATCTATTTGGGAACTATAAGAAAGTACGAAACCTCTGATTAAAACTTGATCAGTTTTTAATAATGTAACTAGAGGTATCACATGTTACAAATATTATTAAAAATTAAAAAAAAATACATTTTCAAAGTATGTTTTAGTAGAGACAAATTACAGCCATGACTGGGAAATTTGTTTGGAATACTTTACGATGATTACACTTCAGACCCACCACCGAACCTGTTGCTATTCTGAAGAATGATATTTCAAGCAATAAAAACACTTGTTTCTATAATGAGGGTTTAGACACCAACTGACTCTAAAAAATGAAAAGTATTTAGAAAATTTTTCTACATAAGTATAATTATATTTGAGATTATTTATGATGTCTATAGTTTTCAGTATCTATGAACAATGAGTTCGCCAATATGGTTTTATTAATACCACAATTATTTCGTTGAATTGACGGACAAGTTCCAATACGTTCTCTTTGATGTTATTGTTACCTGGAGAGATCTACTACTTCATGAGTTGCATCTATAATACAAAACAAATTCACAAGTCTAATGTCAGTTTAACCGCAAACATTTAAAGAGTGTCTTTATTTGAAAATCTATAAACAACTAATAAAAAAAATTTAATGTTAACTCGTTCTTTAGACATTTTTTTTTCTTTATTATTTGATGTTTATTTGTTACTAATTTAATTAAATTATTAATTTAATAAATTTTATTATAAATTTTACTGTATTAGATATAAAAATAAATTTAATTAATTAATTAATATTTGTAAAAAAAAAGCTATGCAACAAAGTGCCATCCACTACAAGTTTAAAAAAATGTATTTGAATTTGAGTGGATGAATAGAAAGTTTTTTATAACGTCTGAAAATTTGAACAAAATATATAAATAAATGTATAAAGAGAGAGTGTAAACTAATAGTAGGAATTTAAAAATGTCAAGTTTTTAATTTGTAATGGTTACTGAATTGAATTGAATTTGAATGTAGACAATTATATTCCTTAAAGACTCAAATACTTATAATAAACAAATACTCGAATACTTAAAATAAAGTTGTAACGGGTCAAAATAAACATTTTTTTTTATTTGTATATAGATAGTCTTTTTTCGATCTAGAGAACGAAACATATTTTGTTTTTAATTATGTTTTTAACCTGATTGTCTGTAAACTTATCACATCGAAACCTCTACTCAAAGTTGTATGATACTTGGCATAATTGTTACTTTTATTATATGTTTTTATTTAGGATTACAAACAAAAAAGTCACTATTATTTTGTAGCTATGTTGTTATAAATTAATATAATCATTAATTTACTACTACTACGTACTACGATATGCGTACTAGTACGCATATCTAAAAGTATACAATAATAATAAACTTAACCATACTTAGGATTACATATATGTAGAACTCTGACTCCCACAAAAGTATGAGATGTGGTCTGGGATAAATTGTGCTCGCGGATTATTTCATAGATTAATACTAATTCAATAAATAAATATGTTTATAATTCATACAATTAGGAAAACCAATCCCTAAAACGATAAGATGTGACAAATATGAAATTTATGAAATGCGTCGTGAAATTTAATAAATTCCGATAATATTTAATAATTATTATTTTAAGAATTTTAACAGTGCCTTAAAATTCAATTAATTTTTTCGGGTATGCGTGCTATTTTTAAAAGTTAGGCATAAGTTTTCTGAAGCGAAGCAAAAATAGGTTAAGTACTAGTGGAAAATAAATTAAATCGAGCGGACATGAGGCGTAAATTGCCCGTTAAATTAAGTCAGATACCTTCCGTCGACATATAAATTTTCGTCTGGAGCAGCATGGTGGACAACATATAGTAGGTACCACCTTAGATACGAGAATAGATTCGTAACCTGTAAAAGACCACTAATAGGTGCAAGATAATGATCGTTATGTAATGAACCTACAGAGTTTTCAACACTAAATTAACTTATAAAGGTATAGAGTACAGTAACTTATAAAAGTATAAGGAACAGATCACAAGTCTCGCTTAACTTAAGTTTTCAACTGTGAACGCGAATAGGTAATCGACCGGTTAACTTTCACGGCACTTGAATAATGATTTCATTGTGTTGTTAAGATTGTTTTTATTTAATGTTGGGTTTTGTTTTACTATTATTCGGGTACTCATTATCGTATATTGTATGCATTAAATATAACGTGAGTACTATAATAAAAAGTGTACCATCCCAGATGATTTACGTTTAAAATATTGGGTTCGTGTAAAGTTACTGTTACGGCGAAGTAAGGGTCCTATAAAATGGCGTTGCTTTATCGACACCGTGAGCCTCTGGAATCTGTGCACCTACAACGCCATTTTTGACGGACATCGTAATACTTAAAACACGCAGATACGTACTTGTAAATACTCTTACGTAGAACGTAGATGAAGCGCGAACTGTTATTTGGCAGATATTGTCATTGTATATGCAGTCGGAAACTGCGTGATTTTTTACTTATCATAAGCTAACGGTTGACGGCCTTGGACTACAACGCAACCTTAAGAAAAGTGCGATACAGTCCCAAGATAACGTGTGTAATATTTTTTTATTATACTATTTATGCTTTTTATCTCGACTCCTATGATTCGTCAATTTAAAACGTGAACTTTGTCTTCGCGCTGTTCACTTTACTTAACAAGAAAAAAAATAACCGCCAAGTATACAATGACATACTCGTATACATACAATGGTAAATTTTGTAGTTTTTCTATTAATATAACACTAGCCAACGGACATTCGATGAGCCCAAAAATAATGGCCTAAAGTAATGGCCAATATATGTATGTACTTAAAATATTGTATCTAAACTTTTCTTTAAACTATTTTGGGTGTAAAATATAGATAATTTTGTTGTTGTTGTTGCCAAGTTAAAGTAACCAACCTTATGTAATAATAATGTTATATACTAATATCATTGACATTGTTATTAATTACATACCTGAAAATTATAGGAAATCGTTTGTTATTCAATAAATAAATAATATGTCTAATAATGCTCAAAAATAAATTACATGTATATAAATATACAATATACATACATACGTTCAACTTAAATATTCAAATCTGAGCCCAAATAGCTAATCGATAGCTTAATTTCCATGGAGTTTAACCATTACGACCTTAGGAGTATATGGACCGTGTTTTTTATGGTTCGCTGCGTTTTCAGGTTACTGATTGCGAGGTTTATTACCACTTTTAACAATTTTGTTACTGAATATATCAAGCACAAACTTAGTAAATAAATTTATGGTCTCACCTGATTTGGACGTACATAGCATATGCGTACCTCTCAAAACAATAGCTCAATCAAGGGTAAGATTATTAACTTAAACAGAAACTTTAGTACTGAACTTTGAATTCCAACTTTCCAAATTTATACGCTTCAATTATCGTTTTTATATTTGTGAAACTTCAGATGATTGTATTATCAAATTGTCAGATTGAAATGAAACGAAAGGTTGTACCTATTTCGTAATAATGGATTTGTACTTAAAATTCTGAAGTAGGTGAGATCCAAGGTCGTCTATACATAGCAATACATTAATGAAATAGCTTCAGGTGAAGAATATGGCGAACGTAGCCTGTTAGTCTGGAGTAAAAAATAGAAAGGAGTATTTCGAAAGAATTTTCTTACATTCATTGAATTATTTTCCAGTTTATTTGGTCAGCGAATGTTAATAATTTATAAATTTTTGTTGAATTTAATTTATAAATTTTGACATTTTGTAAATAAAATATATTAAGTTTCTGGCAGCCAGGAATTGTGTTGTTTTCTTTTAGCCAACCATTTTTTGAATTGGTTTAATAGTCCAAATGATTATCTTAAACAGAAATAAATAAACAATTTGGCCTATCTGAAACAGTATTATTATAGATTTCCTATAAATAATAGATAATATG
Source organism: Megathymus violae (assembly GCA_003671415.1). Classification (NCBI taxonomy): domain Eukaryota; kingdom Metazoa; phylum Arthropoda; class Insecta; order Lepidoptera; family Hesperiidae; genus Megathymus; species Megathymus violae. The sequence goes on from PDGT01000026.1 coordinate 4,478,642, forward strand.
GAAATAAAGTGTACATTTATAAACCTTTCAACAGTGCAATAAATCGCATTAAACCGCTGACTGATTGTCAACAACCTTCAGACGTGATCAAAGCACGCACATCGATACGACTGTACTGCGTTGTGCACTATAAAATAATTGAGTATGAAGCTATAATTTATAGAACAATAACGAATGTGACTAACGGGCGCCCCGCACGCAGGCTTACCCGCATAATAAAAACCTTACATAAATGGTATTGAATTATATTTCGCGGCAAACCCTCTACACGTTCTCAGTTAACGCACATCAGTATTTAATTAACACTGTACGTTACACGAAGTGTTTTTTTTTTTTAATTTTAATTGTAAATAAAAACTTATTAAATAAATATTAAATAAATACTTTTGCAATTAATTGTTGAAGAAATAACTGTGACTGAGGACAATTTCATGCCTGAATTTAATTCGAGTATGATTGAAAATATATTGTAGAAATATAATATAATATCTGTTTTGTCGAAACAATTACTCCTAGCCCCAGTTGCAGTTTAGTCAATGTTTAAAAGTCATTTTAAACAATTCCTATTGATATTGCGGAAGTACATCCTAAATTTATATTATTTATGTATACATAAAGTAATAGAAAATCTACGAGGTGGCGAATTTACAATAAAAATGATGATTTTGCAGCACGTAACGTAACGTAACGTTACGTAATTATAAAAGGATTTTTGGTTATATGTATACGTTTACGATCAGATTATGTTCATCCGCGTGTCAGAGCTGCTTAAAAACTGCGGACGCATAATGGACATTGCAAACTAAACGCGTGAGAAAAGACAAAGATTTCATATGAGAAATGTTATTTTACCCGATAATGCGAATAAACAATCTGTGCTTAAGCTGTGTAATGATACAAGAAACAAGTCTATAATATGACCCTCTTAATAAACCATTTATTTATACTATATTATCATCACGTAACTGTGAATGACACAATTGTTGATGTCGCCATCAGAACAAGTACAGTTTTATTATAAGCGATGCATGTTTATTCTCCCTACCACTTCATCCGCTGCGATAATATCAATTCTAATTTGTTGTGATGCTGTAACCCCCACCTGTTTGATTTAAGGAAATCGATCTCGCTGCAGTTTCCTGTTGCTTGTTTCTATTGTTACAACTGGATCGATTGAACGCCGATTTCATGGTACTCTAAAACTTGACCTTAAAATGTGATAATTGTAATTGCTCCTGTCGAAGGTTACTAGGTTTCTGTGTACAAATCATAACTGTTATATGGTTCTTGAGCTGGACAAGTTATCAAGGTCGAATGAACCCACTTGCTCAGTTTCTTCATAAAGTCTTAATGTCGGATGATGCAAAATCAAGAAGAATGAAGAATCAAAAATACATATGAATAAATCCTTGTATTATTTTATAAAATACACCTGATCTATTTACTGATTACTTGATGTACTTTCTGACGCTAAATAATAATTATATTATTATTCCGACTGATATAAGTTAATAAACCTACAATATCCACAAATCTATAGTTAATGTCGTAAGATGGCTAAAATGCCACACAAAGTAGACAATGTCCAGGAAACAGAAACGGAGGTATTTGTAAGTTTAAATGTTATTTCCGAAATTCCTTTGTTAGTGTTTTATTTTTTTACTCTTTTTATCTTTTACCAGAATTATTTAAAAGCTTACTGAAAATCTATACAAACCGTTACAAACTTGTAAAAATATTTTTCGTGTTGCTAGGATGTATTTTCATGAATGTACACTATTTCAAATATGTCATCCAGCACGTTAGCCATGACAGCGAATTTTTTTCCGAGATTCAGTTCTCCCGGCGTAACATCATATGTCAATACAAGGCATATTCTAGAAATAAGACAAACACGATAACTTGATGCAAACAGTCGCGATAACATTAAAAAATGTCAATGAAAACGCAGCAACACCGATTACAAATTACATCACATAATCGGAATAATAATTAACTACTGACTGTGTATCAAATAAGAAGTAAAATGGAGGTTGACGCATTTATTATGACGTGCCAACCATTGTGACTCACCAACGACATGGTTTAGGAACGTAAAAACATATATTATATCATGTCTATTTTGGAGACATACATAAGTCTGTGATGTACATGTCCTATCAATTTTAAATTAAATATTTTCTTTATGTTAATATAGTCTTATCCATCTACATTGTTCTCTCCTTCTTTTAAATATCTAATTCAAACTATCGTTACTATTACTTTTAAGCAAGGAAGCAACTTGAAAATAGATACGCTATTGGGAGGTGATTGCGTGATTACGCTTGCCTCCCGTAATATCCGGCCGCTGTCCAATGATATCAATTTCAATTTGTTGCGGCACTATAACGCCAGGTTATAGTCGATTCAAGCAATTCAGTGTAGATTCTGTTGCTTCTGCGTGCTGTAATAGCAAACTATAAAAATAGGTCTCAAGGCCTATGTTATGCTAAAAATGTAATTTTATACAATGGAAGTAATTCGAGCAGAAACAGGATTGCTCCGCCGGCTGACTAAATTGGAACATATCGTTTCTGAGCACGATCTGGCTTTTATATACATTTCAGATCAAATCAGCCACGCGTGATTGAATGTTTATTAATATTCGGGATCTATTGTTAATTACAATAGGGACAATGGTGTTTAGGCGTATAATTACATGAGTTCAAATTTCTGTAATGTAATATATGGTGCATGAGAAGTGCATTTGCAAGACCCTTGTGTCATATCCGTAAAGAGTGGAAAAGTCTTTATTGAGCTTCATTACAGATGTTCAGTGAGCACTGAACAGACTATGACACTATAATATCTATTAAAATGAATGGAAATATTACACTTAAAGTATTTGGTTTCACTGATGAAAATAACATGGGGTGGTCTTAACACAGGTCGGGGTCCATGATTACGTCAATTTGCTTGGTATCAAGTTGCTGAATTATGATGTGAAAGATTACCTTAACCAGCGTTATGATTGTTTAAATATATCTTGCCTAATCATGTGAAGCTCCTGTTCACATGAGTGAACAGGTATTGGAAGATATATTAAAGAGAAACAAAACACAGGAACACTATTTCATGGTATGTACATTTCATAACGTTAAAATCAGTAAAGTCGCGCAATGCAACGGAGAGACTTGTGAAGTGATTCACAGCGTCCATTCGTGTGAAAATGAATCGTCATTTCCATGCTCCGAATCCTTCCCTGTTCAAATGCATTTATATCTCTAAAATTTATGTGTTTTGACAATAACTTCACCACTCAGCAAAATAAGATTGTGCCAAAAAATCTTACGTCGCATATGATTGGATAATTCAAGTTAGTTGTATAGTTCATTAATAAACACATAAGTTTCCCATGGCTGGGTTTGAGTCTAATCATAATGAGACGGATTAAGTGTTTTTCCATGTTCTAGCCAAATCTAACGGTAGCCGTTCACACAACATTAAAAAGCCGCAAAATAATTCTCAGATATGAAGGTTTCTTTTGAATGGCTTTCTTTGTTAATTAACTGCAAAATATTCATATATGTTATCGTATGCAAGGCATGATTTAGGTGGTTTTTTAAAACTTACCTTATATGTTTATAATGTTAATACTTATCTGGTGAAGAATACGGTTAACAATACTGTTATAACAAAACACCGGCGAATAATACGGTTCTATGTATTCAATTTTCTAATTATAATGTGATGGTTTACAAAACACAATGTTTTAAAACATACACCAATACCTGTGATGCGTCTAACAGTATTGCGATTGGATTCGTTTAACACGTGACTGGACACTGGTCGCAGTTTAATATCCTCGTATATGTAAAGGACAGGCGCGGTGTACGTTAAACCAATTTGCAATAAAACAATGCGGCGAGTCCCATACACCCTGACATTGTGACCGCTTTCGGTCTCTTCTATTTTATATTTATCTGCCAGTGAAACCATTAGCTGCGTCCTTTTTATGTCACATTTCGAAATGTTATGTCCCGTACCTAAGGTGAAATTAATCCGAAAGGACAGGAGTCGTACCTTTACAGGTTGGTATCGGTCTCGAAATTTGACTCGGCCCTTTCAAAACATTACAAATATTAAAGATTTTCGTGACTCATGAAATAATTTTGATTTTCTTTGTCCGCTTTTGCTTTCTTTGTTTGAGTAGCGATGTATAATATTGACAGTTAATTTAGAGATGAGGAGAATATAATTCGACAAAGCATCTTTATTTGCTTGTAAAGTAAAGTTCGAAAAGCAAGTTTTATTGTTACCGTAGTTCATTGATAACCTTTTTAACAAAATTAGCTTCGTAAAAAACTCATTGTACGAATTGTGTCCTTTAAATTTGTGTATATGCAATTATTTAATTATGCAGTTTCCACAATTTAGGATATTATGTTTTAACAAACCTCTTTAATAACACAACTTTATACAAAATATTAACAATAAACGTCTTTTAACTAACTGGTAATGAAAACATAATTAAAAATTAAGAAGGAAAAGTTGTTTGGGTGTAACTCCCACGTGGCCCTTGAAATCTAATTTAGGGGATCTCATACCCTTACAGGCATGCCTGGGCATTTAGAATACGGACAACTTTCACTACGTAAGTCACAAAAAAGGTGTTCAACAGGTACACTGACTTCGTTGATATTTAATCTGAAGAGACCCTATTTACATAACAATGTTGTAATGGAAAAGGGACTTTCATTTCGTTTACTTATATACAAAGAGCGAATATGGATCTGAAATTACTTAAAGTCCTTTGAATACACGGAATGTATATTTTTGAAATGAAGTTCCTTATCGCATGTCTCTCAGTGCTATTTGTCGGCGTAAAGCTAGCCCAAAAAAATTTAAGATGTCTTTGACAGCCCAACATAGCCATAATGGAAAATTTTATGTACATTTATAAGTAAGTTTAAAATTATATTATATGGGTGAATAATCTCAACATAATAATATATCACCCATATATGATCATAACATATTATGCTTATTTTGACAATAAAAAATACTTTCTTTTTGTTTTATGAATGATAAAATGTTGTAAAGTTTATAAATAGAGCCGATTGACGGAATTTTATCTCGTTTGTTTATTTATGTAAAATTTATTTGGTTTCTAGTCTTTTAACTTGGTTGCAGGCATAAAAAAGCAGTTGTATTCATGTAGATATAAAGGATGTAATTAAGCCGTCCAATCAAATAGCCGTAAAATCAAAAAGCATAACGTTTAGTTTGATTAAGTTTCTTAAATGTATAGTTTAATTAATGGAAAACCTTTTCGAGTAAAATATTATTTGTGAAAATCTAAATGTAGGCAAATTCCGTAATGAAATATAGAATTTATAATATTGAAATAGTTTATTAGTATATCGAACAGTCCAGTAACAATTGATTGTCAGTCGAAACAACAATGATATTAAATCACCTACTATCACAAAGCTCATTAACAACTGAAATTGAGATTCCTGTTGTATATCAAAATATTTGATGTATGGAAGTACATAAAACTAATGCAACACGGGACTCACAAAGTTAAACAGTTGCGGTGAAGCTATGTGCTGGTTGAATAATTAGATTATAGTGGTTTGTGCTGTAAATAATGCATTCGAATGAATTTACAAATGAGCTGCGGGTTTATTGGGTTGCCAGTTCACGTAATTTTATGCAGAACGAGTAATAAGTAAATTACCGTACTGTTTTTCAATTTAATTACTAGTATATTAAGTCTAAACTACCTACCTTGGGCAGACGTGAGCTATAATATTACTTTGAAAAAAAAAATCTATGATCTAGATAAATCAAAACAAGGTATGGTATGTATTCGTTGTATTAATATAAAACATAAAATCTCTTATTGATTATGATATAAATCAATGTCCCTTTATTGACATCAAAATTAAACAAAAGTTACATCTAATTTACAAAAAAAGTGAATTAAATCGCCAATCATCTTTTCTAATATGACTATTTTGTGCATGAATATAGGTTTACATTCCGCAGTAATCATTAGTTCTTTACTCTGGTTCGTGATCCTGTTCCAAAACAAAATCTTTTTATAACGGAATCCCTGTACTATTACAGTCACCAACCAACAACTTTCGTCGAAAATCCTTTTTTGAGTTCACGCTTAATAATATTGTAAAAAATAAAATTATAAATAATTTTTAAGTAGCACAAAAAATCATGACATTAAAAGAACACCCATAGTTGTTAAGACCACTGTTGAAAAGGCAAACGATTATGAAACAAGAGATAGGCATAATTTGGTTATGTCTTCATATCTTCTTCAAAAGGTTCAGCGTTCTTTTATGGGGCTTGGAGTTCGTTTTTACAATAAGGTTCCAAAGTTGATACGTGAGTTACCCATTGGAACTTTTAAGCGATAGTATAGATGAATATATTAATGACAAGAACGCCTGGAAATAATAGTGTCGAAACCAATTCCGCACAGGTTTAAAGTTTTGTAATTACCATGTGTTGTTTTAAAACATGTGCTGAGAAATTTCTTTTGCTGTTTCTTCTCCTCAGTGTTAAAGCATCTTTTCGAAACAGTAGTAGAAATAAAAAAATACGTGCATCAGTGTATTTACAGATTACCTTTATTATGATTAAATTATTCTGAATTTTAATTTGGAAAAAGTTTTACTTACCAAGAGCAAACTTGCGTACCTGTAATATCGATGAACGCAGGCACAGCAATGTTAGCTATGGATAGAAAGTTACGAAAAGATGAACACAGGTATAATTAAGTATGTCCTTAATACACTGGAGTCTGAAATCTGTGAAACCACATGTAGATTGTAAAGGTAGTTCTCATTTAGATTCTTCTGCTAGATTAGCAGATTTTAATACTATAATATCATTAATTAATTTAGGATGACTAATAGAAGATCCCAAAATGAATCCATTTAAGCCTATATTTTTTTGTTTAATTCACACAAAGCCCTTTTTATTATTCGTTTTTGTTTGTCCCTCGATTCATATATCTTTTGAGAAGTACTCCCCTTTGGAAATTTAATGACCTCTGTTTAAAGTTAGATGACATAATTCATAAAACTGTATCTTTGGTGTTAAATTTTTGTATGACTGAACGAACTTGAACCCAAGCTTCTTTACCTGTAAGGCATGGAGACTTAGAAATAAGTAAAATATCTAATATTCCGCTACCAGCATTTTTATCTTCAATACATAAAACACAGAATTTAACTTTTAATATTATGTCTAGAATTTTTGATGATTCAAATGTAACTTTTATGGCTGAAGCTAAAAATGCTGAGCCATGTCTAAAATTACCTGCACACCAAAATTCGCAAAAACTTTGGGACGAGCTACTTTGCATACTTGAGCGACAAGTACAAACTCTTTGATTCTGCCTATGACGTTGCAGATAGGCTCGTCTCCTAGCTGTAGCGGAACGGGAGTCAGGATTTTGGCTACAGGCTTATCCATCGGGAAATATTGATACATTTTTAGATAATTTGACGAAATGGAATTGGTATGACGTTAATTCCATGAAGGGGAGGTAGGATATTAGTGTGGGATGCAACCTGTGTTGCCACTCTGGCACCTTCTCACCTCCAGGTATCTTCGTGTGGCACGGAGGCGGCAGCAACTGCCGCTCAAAACATAAAGCGTCGTAAATGTGTTGGTCTATTGGATAACTACATATTTATGGCGTTTGGTGTTGAAACTTTGGGGCCATGGGGTCCAAGTGCTTGGGAGTTTCATAAACACATTTCTTCTCGTTTGGTCGATGTCTCAGGTGACCCGAGAGCTGACATGCATTTCGCTCCAAGAATTGGAGTTGCCATTCAAAGAGGGAATGCTACAAGCATTTTGGGAATTTTGCCCAAAGACAACAATGCTGCGAATTTTTTTGCTAGCGTTTTTCTTTTTCTATTTTTGTTATTCTTTTTTGTATATATAAGTAAATTTTGTAAATAATTCCTTAAAAATATTTTATTTTTTAAATTTTATATAATATTATTACTGTCATTTAAGAACAGGTAAATAACTATGTACATATATTTTAAGTTTTGTTACGATTACATTACCTTCAGCCTGTATTATACGAACGTTATTAAGAGTCAAATCTTGTTATGAACAGTACATTTAATTGTTTTTATGAATTTTCGATGTGGTTTAGATTTATTGTCTTTTTTCATACGCTGGCATCGCCGCATTTACCGGGGATTAGGCTTGATAACCAGGTGTGATTAGCGATCAAAGTAGAAAACCTGGAATGGCGTAAATATACCGATAACGACACAGCTTATTTGGTTGTGTGGTTGACTGAAGACTTGAGTTGTGGCGACAGGAGCCAAGAATGCTGGTTTTTGTTTAGCGTAATAAATCAATGTTGTTTTTGCTGTGGTATGGACATACACAAATATGACATTACAAACACCCATGACCGAGAACAAACATTTATCTGTCACATAAATGGGACCCGTCACTCGGTAGTCAGGTTTACTACCAACTGGACTATGGGGTCGTCAAATAATCTTTTTTAAATGAATAAACAAAATTTTTGAATCATTGAAAAACAATAATATTATAATCTAAAATGTATGCTATATATCGTTATTAATAAATATTAATTAAGAAAATATACATAAATACGAAGACAACCTCCTGCTAAGCAACTTCTCAGTGATCTGTTTTGACTGAGGCTTTTTTTACCAGTAAACCGAGTCGCTTAATGATGAAGTCTCGAATTAGGTTTAGTATTAAAAATTATCAATCATGTCATAGATGTTGAGTCGTAACCAAGTTTGTCGTCTCACCATTCGACAACACCTTCAGTGTTAACAACAAGCGTATGCTCCCTCGGGAGTGCCGCTAGCACCCTATCCTTCTCTAAGGATGGGTCGCAACCGATGAAGGCTTAGAGGCCACAAGGCCAAAGCCAACTCGGGTGGTGTTTAGTGGGTAGGCCTTCGGGAGTCCCACATAACCAGCGCAGCCGGCTGCGCTGGTATGCTAGGAGCATTCACCACCCCCCTCCCGCGCTTTTCCGGAGGGTAGCCCACTTACCATCTCTGGGCGCAAAAAAAAAACCAAGTTTATCATCTAGTTCTATTTTATGAGAATATGACATAGACATTAGGCGTCTCGATCAGGGCATTTTCCACAACTGCTCAAAGGATGATGATGTCTATATCATATTGTTAATCACTTAGAACTGTCACTTAGAACTGATGCTTCTATTCATATGATACCCCGTAACGTGTATTTGTCGACTGCTAACATAACTTATTCAGGCAGTGATATATTAAGTACTACGTGACATTCAAGTTAATTGGTATTCAAAATGGTATATCCCTAGTTACTGTATCATATCCCTAAGGCAATAGATTTATGTAGGAAAATATATTGGCGTCCCGAATTTTAAGTGAAAACCATTTGCTTTTACAGTATGAAGGACGAATTGTTTCTAGATACGCTTAAACTCCATGTTTAATCAATTTTGTTTTGTTCCAGATTTACATTACCAACCAAGACCTCCAGCCCCCGAGGGTAAGTAGACATAACGCTGGTATGACTAATGTACGACTCTAATAAATATTTTATTTTGACCCTGTATTGAAGTTTACCTTGAAATACTATAGAGATTTTATTTACCTAATGGACTTGATAGAGTCGGTAGGGTTAAATGAATTCCAAGCAGAATATATATTGGGTATAAGTAATGTTTTTTTTTATATAAGACTTGCTGCTATTGCTTTGATTTTAAGGGCAATGTTAAAGAATCGAATATTTAAGATTTGTTATCGAAAATAAACTTTAATAATAATAGGTATGGATTTATTTCTAGGTAGGTGTCTGTCAACAGTCTTAATCTGTTGAACTGTTAGGTACTTATAAATACATAATTATTATTGAAAATTAGTGAATATTTTATATTGAAAAAACAACTGGGTGGGAAAAAACACACAAGATAAGCATTATTCTGGAAATGTTTGCACATATTGTGTTAACATTTAACGGAATGTGGCTAAACTTAGATTTAAACTGCCTTTAGGTTATGTATTAAAACAACTGTATGTTTCGGTAAGAAAGTTGTTGGGGCCAAGGAGGCTTACAAATTAAGCTCTGATTTGAATCTACAGAAATAGTTATGTATCAGTGGTTTTGAGTAGGGTTGTGATGCTGCTGATAAATTGAGATTAGTAACAATCGACCGTAGCTGTATGAAGTTTTGCTTTTGAAGCCCTAATTTTCTTGGGATACATATTGTTCAATGTACTTACATTTGAATTAGTATCAGTTTTTATTACTTTATTCAAACTTATACAACTTATACAAGCTTAAAGAATATTTACGTTATACAAGGTTATACATATGAGTACATGTTATAAATATGATTTTAAATAAATACTTGAAACATTGTACTACGCACATGCATAAAAAAAATCACCATGTAAAGTTTCAGCTTATGACGGATACTGAATAATTTTAATATCATTATTATGCCAATCAAAATCTTTATGCTAACAATATTTGGCATCAAGAAAGCGCTCGATGCGTATTGAGAGCAGTATTGGAGAAAGTGGTAATGGAAATACTATTAAGTGATGGTTACGGATCCAGTAGCGATGATTTAAGGCAGTTATTTTCGTCGTACAATTGTGTGGTTCGCATATGTAAACAACACAGTAAAGTGAAAAGAAATAATATTAAGGACAATGCTTACCTATCATACTAAATACTCCCAAAAATCAACATTCGTTGAAGTTAATATTTTGATTTCCAATTAAGGTCATCGCACTTTAACATCGTAACGTTTATGGGTATAAGGAATTTTATCCTTCCTTATGCCCAAGTTAAAGCTTCCTGGCTAGTGCTGCTAATTATTGAATAACGAACAAGGCTACTATGAACAGTCCCTACTGTTAGATGTCGCTTGGCTAAGTACCACTCATTTTGATCCCTGTGGTGATATACGGTGGTAGGGTGCTTTATCTACTTGACGAGCTACCCCTGTACATCTGAAATCAATAGTTAAATGTTTTACACGTGTATTATTTGCAGTGTCGGAGAGCCTTTGCTATGTAGGTAACTATGACATCAAATAGGGGCTTAAATTCTGACCGTGAATATTGTATTGCAGTTTATTATTGTCTTATTATCTACTGTAGTTATATTTTTATTTAATATCGTAGGTTTAAGTATTAAAAGTGACAGACAAGGCATTGGGAACAAAATTAATTTGTCATTCATGTCTCAAAGCACTCGAAACATAACTAAATATAAAACCTGCCTTTATGATACACTGATAGATGTTAGTAAAATATGTTCATAATATATATTAGATTGTGAATACTGACGCGTTGTGTATGTTTTTTTAGTTGAAATATTGTTTATTCAAATAAAACCGCTTCAAAAAAAATTTATAATTGTATTTAGCGTCATATAATTTGTCGTTTTCTCTTTAATTTATAATCAGTAAAAACTAAGCTTTAGTTTTTTAGATCTTTATTTATGAATAAAAAAATATCAATATAAAATATCGTAATAAAAAGTATGTAAAAACAAACATTAACATTGAAAATAAAATAATTATGTCACGAATTCTCCAGTTCTCCAATGCCTATTTGTTTTTGTATTAATAAATTACATCACGTTTCTTTGTAAGGGTTAACCTCTTTACGAACCCTATATACATGTTTAATCTGTGATTAATACTAATAATCTAATGACATTAATTATACATTTCCATTTACATTATATCCATTCACAGCAGTTACAGCTTCCCGCTCGAAGATTTTAGTCACTTTATCATTTTCTTTGTCAAGGAAAAATATAATGTTTTTATTAGTATATTGAATCTGCCAACCCACATTTGGATAACGTGGTAAGCTATATTTTGAATCCCGTTTATCCAAACATGATACAAGGGCTCAGAAATGGGCCAATATGGTGATGACCTTTCCATTATAATGTTTCACATTTATAGTCCTTGTCAATTCAATTTGTCGATTACGCGTATTTGTGGACCACTTGTATTCGTTTTATTTCATCAAGGGGATATAAATTAAATCATACTGAGCTATAAATTATGCCAAAGGTACACCAATAACCTATGAAAGTGCATTGTGTTTCATGTGATTTATAGCTCTTTTCACGCTTTATTAACGAAAAAGTAAACGAGCTTCTCTCATATCAATGAACTGAAAATATCTTATGATTGGTTTATGATTCCGCGTTCATAGTCAGTTTAATTACAGAATAATTTTTAAAATAATTAATTTTTTACAACTTATACGTTATCGATGCTTATTCATAAATTAATTGGTAACTTTCTAAAATAGAATGAAAATATTAATAATGATAAAAAATTCGTCTTGCAAGACAATATTTATATTAAGTAATCTTATATAGTTAGATAATCTTATATATCACGTTACTTCTAATCTAATTTTGAAATTTCTATATTTACTTAATCTAAATGTCATTGGATTATTATGTTAAACCATTAAAATATTAGATATTACGATTAATTATTAAACAAATTATAATAATTTACGTTTAATACATATATTGTGTTTTAAATTCTTCTATCTATTTGAAGAACTGGTTCTTGTGTATTAATTTTCCAGAAATGATAATAATTTGGAACTTCATTGTTCAATACGTCCTTTAGTTGGCGATATTCCAACCGCTTATGGTCTCTTTAAGCCTGAAGCGGTTCCTTCTACCGCACTATCCATCAACCTAGTCGGTACTCGTGTACTTAACCAGAGCGTGGTCACCGGTTCTTCTTCATGTACCTACCTATTGTGAAACTACGATATTATTTTCGAAATATTGGATCTTATATTTTTTTAATTTCCAGCCGTGATCTTTCTACATCTTGAATAGCTGTAGATGGATATCAATTTTACTTAAGAAACAAATAAGCCCAGGGAACAAATATATAAAGTAAACGTTACATGATATAACCAGAAACTAAACCAGCGATATTTATTGCTGTATAAGTCTCTCGTTCTTAATAATAGGGTTATCTGTAAATATTCTTTAACAATAACAAGAATAGAAGGAAATATAATCTTAATAACAAAAAAACAATTTTAAAGTACCATCTGTATCGTTCCTTCCTATTATCTCAGACATACCAGAAGCAGGATATATATTTCCATATCATACCTACAAAACTGAAAAAAATATTGTAAAAGAAAATTGTTAAATAGGATATAATTTAGTATAACATTTATTTAACGCCGCGAAACGGTGTAAAGTCTGAGCTAAGTGTGATGTGTGGACAGTTTAAGTCGAGTCGTTTGACACAATTTTATAAAGACGCTGACAGAACAGTATGTGCTCGTAGATACAGACAGCATTCTAATAGATTTACATACAAGTATTATGTATACACATTTTGAACACTACACAAAATGGAAGAGTTTATTATTGTTTACATTTTTTTAATGTGTACTTATTTTTTATGTATACGTATTTACGTATTCATAATATTCTTCAGGCTCGTTTTTACTTTGGACTATCTAAGTTACTAATTTATTACCATTTATTTCAATGTATTGAATAGTATTTTTGAAAAAAAAAAGCAATGAATAATGTAGTTATGTAATGGTTGAAGACGCATTTAAATGAACTATGTATATAAACATTTTCGTCTTTTTCGATTGAATTTTTCTTCTACATTGTCTATGTAAGACTTTGTAATATAATTAAGTATATTAATTTTAATATACATTAATTATACCAGGAATAAGGGCTGGTCTGACTGATTAAATGAAAAGCGACCCTTGCCATAAAAATAATATTCAGTTAATATAGTACAGAAAGTTTAAAAAAAAAAACGTTTATTTTGCAGCGTTTTTAATTTAACTATGAAAAATTATAATATAACTGTAATTAGTTGCAATTCACACAAACACTTCATCATCATTATCATTATCATTATCATCATCTTCATGGTGTATTTGAATTTTGACACATTTTTGTGTTTTAGAAATTGGGTATGAAAAAATCAACGTTAAAAATAAACATTATCATAATATAAATACGGCAACAGTAAAATGGTAACGAAATCAACCAATTGAAATATTCAGCGTATGTAAATATCGTCTCTTTGTTTTGCCCGCATTAGTACAAAAGCTCAAAGATACGTACTTGTAGATAATTTAAACAGTTTGCGAGGTATCTAGAAAAGCGACGCGGTGAATATACTAATTTCGTTCCATTCACGAAGCATCCGCCATCATTTTTATCTCCCCTCCTGTCTACATTCATCTCAGGTCCTCTCCCACCGCGATTCCCGTTTCTTACATTTTGTTTGTTTCTTACGAAATTGTTATTTCCGGCTGTTTTCTTTCCTCTAAGCGGATTTGGCTAGGGCGTTTGTAAAAGTCACGGAAATGAGTTCGAAGTTCAATTTTGGTGCTCCATCTTATTTTTGAAGGCAAAAGCAGGTAAAATAGGTTAGAATTTTTTATTGTCTTTTTATAAGGACATTTCGTATATTTCCTACGAATCTATTGGCCGCACAATGCTGGCATTTTGTGCAGATATAAGGTTAATTCCCCCAATGTTGGTTGTGCACGGTCAATAAATGAAATAATTACGTTAGACGTAGATTTCTACTGTGCTTTCTTTAAGTATTCTTAATAATTAAAACATCAAATTTTTTATGTTGTGGTAGAATTTGTATATTCAGGCTATTTATTTTTAGTTCTGTCAATATTATATTCAATAATTATTCTGCTCACAATATTAAAAGACAATTAAGCGACATAAAAAATGAAATTTGTTTTAGCTTATTCTGAAAACCTCTATAGTACGGTTCATTATTATTTACTGGATGATTGAAAGTTATGTTCCTCAAGGCCGCTGCCACCAGATGTGATCTATTGCAGCTTAACTATAAGTGTTTGCCTTTATTGTTCGCAGCGTTGTCAAACTTCGTAGATTACACATGTAGTTACTGATGTATTGGACGTTAGTGTTATGAAAATGTAATGAAATATTTATGTTTAATATTTTTTTTTAATCTTGAAGTAGTTGCGACCTTTCGTAGTTGTCTATATCTAATTATCTAATTCTCTTCATCTATGCGACTGGATGTTTCCCTCGAACATATAGCCGTATATTTGCCACGGGCGGCCTTCATAAAACTTTTTTCATATGAACTCCTTTTATACTTACTAGAATTACATAATATGTAAAATAAACCAGATCTTTCGAAAGCTAAGAAATTGAACCATTTGCGGTTTTCATAAATATACTCGAAAATAACATCGCTGCATTGTTACGCAGGTTAGAGACTCTCTGTAATAGTTATCTAAGTAATAATGAAACTATAAAGGGGTTGAAAACAGATCCGGATGGTATAGCCATTTTAGTTGCTTATATTATGTGTTATAATCTAAGGATGCTTTTTATGAAATGAATTAGTTCCTGCGGGAGAGGAAATATAAGTTGATATAGACGTTGTATTAAGAGGGCAGAAAATATAATTTTAATTGCCTGTCGGCATTTATTATGATACATAATTATGTTTCTAATTCACAGAACTAAAAAACCATATCTAAAACAATGCGGATGCTACGTTTTCTAATTGCGAAGCGTTAGATATCTCCAGCGAAGATAGAAAGAGTTATTAGTATCTTATATTTTTTTTAAATATGCTGACGAGTTTCTTTCTCAATTTCTTCTCCTCAATGCTAAAATTCCTGTTCGAAACGGTAGTAGAAACAAACAATTACGTCCAAAAGTGTGTTGATTACCTAAGTGAACTTCAACAAATGTTATTACAACGATAATGAGGTAGCATAAGTAAATATTCAAACTTTTAGAACTGGAGTGGAAAATTGTAAATTAACTTTCGGCAAAACGTTGTACGACTTGACGCTCAAAAATCTCTGCTCAGAATTTTAACTAGACGATAGAGATCGGTAATCCCAATAGCCTGCTAACACAAAGGCGTGGTAAAATGGATATTCGCATCTTATTTTAGTCCTACTTAATAATTTAGTCACGAATACGACTCCCGAGGTGGAAAATTGAGAATTGTGCCATTCCTTGCGACGTTTGTTAAGAAATCATTCCTTCTTAAAGATACTCTTTAAAGGTATCCGTCAGATAAATTCTTTGATTGGGCGTCTTCAAACCAAATTTTCTTCTTTTTGAATTTGTTTTTAAGAAATAATACTACTATTGTTATTTAGGAATTGTTTAAATTACTCATTTTTTATTAGTTCCTATGCTTTAGAGTCGACCTCAGTTGAAGTTAAGCATCAAATTAGACTTAATTACTACATAACCGTGCACTACTTGATATGACAATGGCGCTGGTAAGCAGTATTTGTGTTACACCTATTATTTGAATAGGTTAGGATCACTCATAATGGTCAATCCATTTATTTTTATATTTGTAAAACAAATACAATTATTTTAAAATGTAATTTACTTAAATCGATCGGACAAAATCATCTTAACAAATGAAAGTTGATTTTCCAATTTCATATCAGCACAATTAAAACGAATGAGATGAAAAAATCCGCATAGCAGAGCATTTGATTGAAGCTGTCGTAAATGAATGAATTAAGTTGCGTAACGCACAGCTTTCGTAGTTGAACGTCAGTACCTACATTGCACGCCTAGTAAGAAAGGCCAAAGAGATAAGAAAACATCTAGAAATCTTTATTATAGAAAAAGGGTTTAAATAATATAATAATGATAATATAATAAAAGCAGTGTTAAGATCAGTCCTTGAAGATATCGATAGTGTCGTGGGTCTACGACATAAGATAAAATATACATATCACCAAATAAAATAAGATAATAGACGCATCTGACATAATTTCCAAGTGTCAGCTGTCGAAAATTCAAGGGTCACACCGTGACCCATGTAATTGAGTTGACATAGAGATATAAAATATTGCTTATATTATGAGATCCCAGTACAATTGAAATCTATAATATAAATTGAATCGGATCCAGCATACACAGCTTTTGCTACGGACTTTTTTGAAAAATACTCACTCATGTAAGAGCATACAAAAGATTTTTTTTTCTTATGTGATAAGCAGCGAAACTCACGGTTCTGCCACCTGGTTGTAATTAGTCACCGTCGCCTATAGACATTCATATCACCACTTTTTGAAGATCCCCACAATTTGCACGTAAGTTGCAGGAAGTTTCATGTAAACCTCACTGTAGGAGCTCCTCATGTCGTGATGGTTCTTGTGGAATTTGGTATAGCGGCGCATTGAACAGTTCTTTAGAACATTCCTCTTCATACAGACGATAGAATATGCGCTCAATCCCTTCGCAGTCCAAGCGAGTCTAAGCCGTCCATGCACTTGAGATCGCCAACAAGGCGAGTTGCCTGTCTTCTATCGATCTTTGAATTCGATCAAAAGGATCCACATGGGTATTTATTGCTCCGGCCCAAAGATGGTAGCGGTACTTCGTCGACTTGTACTTATATTGTACCTACATACATATGTTTTGACGTGAAGTACTGCTTTGTTCTATTGAACAGACATAATTTCTTTGAAGTAAGTTTGGCCTTGTCTTGCAGTTAGTCCCTAAACTAAACTTTTATTGAAATGTCGACTTATTACGTTTTGTTGAATAATGTCACAGATTTATTTAATCTAAATTTAATGAAGAAAGAAAGAAGTACTCCCGTGTATACTTTTTTATTTTGTATATCAACTTTGTTTTGCATGATCATGCATACTAATAACTTAATAACGTAAAGTTAAAATAGAAAAATTATAGCAAGCATATTAATTATATAAAGCTAGATACTATGCCAACTTGATGTTGTTGTAAATTTAATTCTTTGTTTGGCATAGACTGTAAGTAATTTGCTTTTTTTTTGGTTTCATATAATTAAGTTTTACTGAGGTCTTAAAAATAAGACAAATCTCACGGATACAGCACCCATAACTGCGTAGTTATTTATAAACGCTAATTTTTTTTAAGTATGTGTTATAACAAATAAACCGTATTAAAAAATAATAAAAGCAAATATTAACCTATATCAAGTTGTCATTTTATACGTAGATCTAATGTTCTTAAAGCAATGGTTGTTTTATCATAATTATTTCTGTGACAAAGGTTTTCTTTGTCTTTCCTAATTTTAAAAGAATGTTTAAAATACAACTCACAATAAAAAATTAATGTTTTATTTTTTTTCAGAGGCATGTGAAAAAACATTTTGCCGTTGGGGTGCGGAGTGCGTTTCTCTGGGGGATGGCCGCGCGCACTGCGCTTGTCCTACCAGTTGTCCGTCCTCATCTTCCCCTGTGTGTTCCACAGCGGGTCGCACTTACAGAAATCATTGTTACTTGCGGAAGGAAGCTTGCGAACGACGATTAAATCTACGCGTGAAACACGAAGGCGAATGTGGTAAGCTCGCTAGATATATTATTGTATTAATATTATTATTTTCAAGTCATGAAAGCAAAGGTAAATGGAATATTTATACTTATGAACAGTGATAATTAAATTTCACGTTTTGCTCTTTCTTATACTAATGTGTAGAAAATCTTTATGAGAACCGTGACTAATTACTTACGTTAACAGTAATATAATGCTTTAAGCAAGGTTTAAGCGTACTAACACAAACATATCATATTTTTCTACTAGTTATAATTTATTATGAATACGAGTATGTTAATAGTTATTTATACAACTGTTGTATAATAAGGGGTATCAAAACACGAATGTGTGTTTATCACACGAGGCGAAGCCGAGTGTGATAATAGTATCACATCAGTGTTTTAATACCTAATTATAAACAGTTGCATACAAGACTTTATCTACACCCATAATATGAATCCTCTATAAAAGATTTTGAAACAGTTAACTTACTGCTAACATTAAAACGGCCAGTCTTAGTAACCTAATATCATCCATTGCTGAGTATATACAAATAAATTAACGATTAATAAAATAATTATTTATTGAACTAGTAATTAACATTTTGTATAGTGCAATTATTAAAATGAAATAAAAAAATCCAATTATTAAATTATTGGCGGGGATT
Source organism: Megathymus violae (assembly GCA_003671415.1). NCBI lineage: Eukaryota > Metazoa > Arthropoda > Insecta > Lepidoptera > Hesperiidae > Megathymus > Megathymus violae. The sequence continues at coordinate 4,497,699 of PDGT01000026.1, forward strand.
CGAATAACCTACTTTTGTTACGTTGTACGGCGTTCTGGTAGTTAATCGCACGTGAATATTCTTTTTTTAAAATTAATACAGATACCACACATCGAGCAGTAAGAATGTTGCTGACTGTTGAATAAACCCTTTGCAGTTAAGGGATCGAAAAAAACAAAGGAGTGTTATTATGAAATTCAGTACAACATTATCATCCGTTTGGATGATATTATGGTTATTAGGACATTGGGTGTTTTAATGTTGGCAGTAACCTGTTTCAGAATCTTTTATAGAGGATTTAATGCATGGGAGTAGATAAATATTATTATGAATATGTACTTTCCATAATTCAAAGGTATGTATTTAGTATTGAAAATTCTAATTATTGATATCTCGTAGAATGCCACAGAGAGTTATCTAGATAAGCGAATGATCTTATCTATCCCTTGAAACATTCAAATTAATGACATTATCGCAAAAACCTTTAATAAAGACTTAAAAAAAATGCAATATTTGATGTACCTAAGTCTTGTCAAATGGTCTTACGCTTTCAATAATAGTATAAAAGATAATTATTTATCTACAATTTTTTAAGCCAGAGTACGTAAAACAACATTTAAAATTCGTCTCGTCTCTAACTTTTTTTCAAAGTTGTTTCATTTCAGTATGTGGGACAGGGAAGGCAACGGTGAACCGCCCTATTGTGCTTGCCAGCAGAATGGTTTCACGCATGTACCCTACTTTTAAACATACTCAAGAAGAAAAACAATTTTCTTGTCTTTTTACATAACGCTGACATGGTTTACGAACTTTTTCAAACGATCTTATATTATTGTACAAAAATCACTGAATAAAATATTTTTGTTTATTTATCTTACACACACAATAAAATAATGGGATACAAAATATGTATGAAAAATTTGTACAAAAGAAATACTTATTCTAAATCACAATTTTTTTTCCATTAGGGTCAAAAGTGGAAATATGTTACAGTGAGACTTAGCTTAGGAGATCAAACACGATATAACAGATATATAAAATAGTGCTTTCTTATTTGAAGGAAAAACAACCATGAGATCGAGAAAAGAAGATTTGCAGTTGTGGAAATAGCATGTAGCTGATAATGGGAGTATTGTAATATTATAAGAAATAATCAATATGAGCGATAAATTTTAATGAGATATGTGTTGTAGTCTATCATCAGAATTATACAAACTAGCAGACGAGCCACCTGATGGTTAGTGGTCACCGTCGGCCATGGACATCAGCAAGACCAAAGGTATCACTGATACCTTGTCGGCCAGGAAATGAAAAGAAAGTAAGAAAAAAAGTCCTGACTCTCACGCCAATATTGTAATAAACCTTAACAATATCTCACACACTCTTTATTTTTACACTATTATTACTTACTATCACAATTTTATCATCCTTAAATCTTCACACTTTGCTACCCTGAAAACTGAACTGAGAATGGCTCATTCGGATCGGAGACTTCCTGGGCGGCGTGCGATCATTAAGGCGTGGCCCATGCGTGGGGAATTCGGGACTCGAGAAAATCCTCCTTGCCCGGGCATTTTACTTGAAGGAGTCAACGGCCCCTTGGTGAAAAGACCCGCTGTTTAGCGGGAGTTTAAGCCTCATTCTTTGACTGCGAGGGATTTTATACATTCTCTCCCTTTCACTTTCCAAATAATGTCAAACATTGTAAAAGCAACTTCATTTCCGATTATAATTTGAATAATACTAACTTCCGAATGACATTACTTGTTATCAGATTACAAGTAATTTAAACAACTGAAACATTACTAACAATAAATAAATAAAATCATGACAATATGTTCATGAATCAGACTGAAATCCATCAAATGTCTCAAAGTAATCAAGTTTCATATCGGGGCTATAGAATTTAATAGCATTCATGTGTGATTGAATATAGTAAGTAGTAGTATCTAGAAATAAAAACACGTATACAGAATAAAGTGAAGGGGAATGGTACATGATTTTACACAGATTATCGTTACTGGAGATGAATTGCAACTACGCCATAGCCTTTGCCAGTTCTCTTTTTTAGAATTGACAGTAGTGAAGATTAGAGACAAGACTCTGAGATGAGATATGTGCATTATTTTAAGGATACCAGATAATCGGAGTGATTCTGAAGACTAATTATGTGGACTGTGTTAAAACAATTATTGTAGGTAGCCCAAAGCGTGGAAAAATGATTACACAGATTTAGAGAAGTGGAATGCACACTAGTAGCGCTGAAATAACTACTTGCTGATGACAAACATTAGAAGAAACTATCTTTAAAAAAATCCATTATTCATGGTTATATTATATTATTACATATATTTAAATATATAAACTATAAAGATTTATATTAAATATAATGTTATTAAAATATTCAAAATAATTTGTAAAAAACAGACATTTTAAGTGTTAAAATCACACATTAATATGGAAAGTAATTAATTTTGACATTATGTTTAATTAATTAAATTAAAAGAATCAAAGTTTAAGTAGTTGCTGTTGTACGAAACGTCTATCTACTTGACAAAAACCACTAAATTTGATATCACAGATATTATATTACAGAATAATTGCAGCGAGGTGCAGATGCAGTATTTTTTCTTTTGGAACCGCCCGCGATTCTAATTGACCGAGTGCATAAGCTTTAGTGGGAATTTCGATAAAAGGCATTTAAATTTAGACATAGTCTCAAATTTTTTTTCGTGTTTCATTCGTCAGCAATGTGACAATTTTCCTCTCTGTCGACCAACTATTCTTGATTGCGAAATGTTTAAGGGCTCAATAAGGACCTTGTACCTAATCTTAGACCAGCCGGAGGGTATCCATACAACTAAACAAGAAGAGAACTGGGCGTGTTGAAATCAACTAGGAACTAAAGCGGTGGCATACCTAAATATTTTCAGTGTTAAAATAGATCAACATTCATTAGGCTGTTTAATAATTTGAGAGCTGCATCATGCAGCTTTTCTTTCTGGTTTTCATTACATTATACCAATCTTCGTATTTTTTTTAATATTACTTCAATTATATCATAATTATTACATTAGGGTATTTCAATTTGTGTTTGAAACCAAATCATCATCATCTCAGCCGGACAACGCCCACTGCTGGGCATAGGCCTCCCCAAGGATCTCCATGATGATCGGTCCTGTGCTGCCCTCAGCCAGTGGCTACCCTCTACCAGATCGTTGGTCCATCTCGTTGAGGGTCTACCAAATAATGGCGCTAAAATAATCCTCATTCGTACCTTTTACATGTAGTACCTAAATTCAGCCAGAACATGCATCACGATAAAATATGAATAACCTTTTACCCTAAGTCATGAAATATATAGCTTTGTGCCTGCACCAAACGCGACGGCAAATGAACTGAAACTTTTAGTTCAATTACTGTCGGTTGAGAGTTCGTAAAAAGACTTACTGGATCTAAAGTTTTTAGTGAGTTACATTTAGGTATGAAAATATGAAATGCCTCTGCTGCACAGTGGTATTACAAAATGGTACTTAAGAAAGGTAAAGAAGATATTGTCTACAAATAAATTTTACAATTAAATAAGACATGAAAAAAATTTAATCAATATATTTGTCAGAAACATGTCTGCCTAATAATATTTTTATGCAATAAATATAAACGTTTATAGCACGTAAAATTCCCAACATTTCTTAATAAATTATAACTTTGGGATTTAAAAATCAATTATTTAAAATTCATCATATATGTATGTACTTGAAGCAATTACAAAGTTCTCCAAACCATAATATACAGATCTGTGGTTATTTTTTTTTAGAAGTCTGCCAAATGATTTTTTGGGCGATATTTGAAATCGTAAGATTGTAAATAATTGGAGAAAATTTTAAGTAAAAAAAATGTAGTTATACTTCAAAATATTTGTATATTCAGAATAAAATATACTGATCAGTAATAAAAGAAACAATTTACGCTAGTTTGTTTTAGTAATTATATTAACCAGCAATTCCTCATTGAAAAAGCAGTATTAAAATTGGAAACTGGTTAGAAATTATTCCCCTCCGGGCCACGAGCTGACTAAACTTATTAGCGTCTTTTTCTCGGCACCTTTCCCTTTCCATAACTAACAAAAGTTACAGCTGAGCTGCTGTATTGGATCATCATAATTATATTACAATTATTGTAACAGAATACTGACAATACTTAAAGTAGGTACAACAAACACTTAGATGGTTCTTACAGTAAGTAACAATTAAAGTGTTAATGCTATCTCAAACAAAGTCCTTTGTGCATAATACCGTTATATATTGCCATTGTTTGGCTATTACGTCATCACTTATTAATCATATTGTATAATTGCCTACAGAAACAGGAGATGCGTGTGCGGGTGTATCGTGTCCTGTCGGTGCTCGTTGTGCTGTCACGTATGGCCAACCTGAGTGTCGGTGTCCCAAAACTTGCCAACGACGCAAGCCTGTTTGCGGAACAGATGGCAGGGAATATCCGTCGGCTTGTCATCTAGAAAAACATGCATGCGACAACCAACTAAACATCACCATACGATATCATGGGAAATGCGGTGAGTATACGACTAAAATAGATGGTTTATGATTTTTTCTAATCCATGTACATTTTAATATTTTACCTCTTATTTGCAAAGAAAAGAATGATTTCAGTTCCAACTGAACAATGCGAAGAAAGGCAAATACCCTATAATGAAACAATTTATGCATTAAACTGCAGTGTAGGTTCTGTTTAAAAGTAAAATAGAAGTAGTCATACCGAGACAAAAGTTCAGAATGTCCAGCAGGCACAAGACTAGCTTGAAACATAGTTCTGAATAAAGAATGTCTTTAGTAAGCTAACAAAAGTAACATTTATTAAAAAAGACTCATTTTAACAGGGACATTAATAAAGACGGTTGTGTATTGTTCGCCGCCCAGTTGCGTCCATTTCTTAATAATGGAAGTAACATAATAAGGGTTAAAGTTTGATATTGTATAACTGGTATGTTGAAATGATGTCAGCGAGAGCAAATGGACAAGGGAAGGTAAATGAACCTTCCGCTATGGCGACACCTTTTATTGAAGGGTACGTTCTAATATCGGAAGGGATGACAGATAATAAAACATACTTTTGCCATGTATATTAAATTGTTTGTTCACTTCAGTTATATTATTCCAATGTATATTAAGTAAATAAAAGAAGTTAAATGTAAATTTGTCCTTGTTATTATCACTATGCAATTTTTATATTCATTGTGTTTTAAAATTAAATATGAATTATCAAACTCGACCGTGATTCTTATTAAAATATTACTAAAATAAAATGAAATGGAAATAAGGCTTGATAAATGTATCCCAACTTTTAGTACACCATTAAGTCTTTAAGGAAATAACGCATTTTGAGCATGGTGAAGAATCCTATATATTATGCACTGTAAAAAGTATTGATTATAATTAATTATATCAATCAAAGTATCATTGTACTGTCCCATAGCATTGAAACAGGCTGTGGGGCATAGAAATAGACTTTTATATTGGCTCAGACTGGATATAAGGTTCTCCAAGAGCAGTTTTAATGTAACACTAGCGGTATGGTGTAATTCCAGAAAGAGAAGACAGAAGGAATTACATTTATTCACAACCTGTACGAGTACAACAATACACATAAATATTCTTATATAGCAGCATAAAAACAGAACATAGTAATAACACACAAATAAGTCAAAAAAAAATAGTTTTCATTTATTATTATTATATGTAATAGGTGTGCAGTCAACGTGTGCCGCGCTAGTACGTAATAATAGTCTAGTAGTTCGTTGTGTAAGACCAAAATCAATTCGTAAGATTCGATTTAAGGTAAAAGCTCACACGACCTTTTCTTTAAAATCTTCGTATGTCGTTTGTATGTAGTATGTAATATTAACTTTCAAATATATTGTTATTCTAAAGTTACTCGCGCTGCCGTCAAAATTAGCAAGTGCTTTTGCAGTGGGTCATCTCGGAGAATCATATAAAAGTTTCTAGATTTAAGATCTTCAAGCAATACAAAATGTTATCCTTTGTAAAATATGTAAATGTCGCCAAATGTATTTTTGTTTGCAGAAAGAGAGTAATTTAATCTGTACTACTTTAGCCGCTTTCCGAACATTTTGTAAACCCTCTTCACGAAACTTGCGCGGCACATTCGATTTGAACTACAGACTGAATGGCCGCACATTCCGACATCCTTTGTAAAATTTTCTATTTATTTTACTAGCTCTCTTTACATTGAACTGAATTCAAGTTCTTTTGCGTCCATTGTAAAAATAAGGTAAAGTAATCTTTTAGTAAAATGACAATTACACATAAGCTATTTTATAGTTAAAGTTAGTACCAATTTACAGTCTAATACCATATATCGATTCTGATATCAGTATTCGTAATTGGTCTGTATTCAAGAATCATCATCGATTAATTTACAGTTTTTTAATATCTGGGCACTTTAAACGCTTTACAAAGTAAATCTTGAAGAATCTTCATCTTAAAAGCCAATCTGAGGATCAATACCGTTTATTTTAATTTAGTTTTTAATATTACACATTTTAACAATTAAAGTGGTGCATCATTCGAATAGAAAATTATCTTTTTATCGATAACGTATAAGTTATGTGAACAATTGTAACATTTTAATAGATTTCTATATTTGTGAACGTCAAATCTGATAATTTATTTATAAGACATTTTAAACGAGCATAATTATTTAATTATTTTTATTTTATTTATTTATTTAGTAAACAAATAAAATTACAGGAAACTAAGTATGTAGTATCTTTTATGTAATATATTTATTTCTTCCTTGTTCATAAAATGTATACTGGCAATTCCTAAGTAATAAAATGAAAATAAATACAAGTAGATCAGGTAGGAAATATTTGTAGAGAGATCTCGACGACCCCATAGCCAAGTTGGTAGTGTCCTGCCTGCCGAGCGGGCGGTTACAGATTCGATTCCTGACTGGGGCAAACATATATGTCACAGGTAAATGTTTGTTCTCGGGTCATGGGTGTTTGTGTATGTCCAAGCTACCCACAACACAGGTAATCCTAGTGAGGGGGTGTGAGCATGTAAACGTTTATTATGTTTATAAAGAGTATTTAAAACATTGTAATATAACGCATGAGTAACATTTTACGCTGAAACATATTATTCTTGTTTCATAGATCCATGCGCAGACCATGAATGTCCTGACGGTGGGATATGTCAGCTAAATGAAGCACGACTGCCTGTTTGTCGGTGTGGACCTCCTTGCGACTTGGTAGTGCGTTCAGGATCGGCTGTATGCGGCTCTAACTATAGGGACTATGTTAGTGAATGTGATTTACGACGTGAAGCCTGTCGCACCAGACAACAACTTTCAATTGCTTATAGAGGAGAATGTGCGTCAGGTAAATATTAGATTAAGTACATTTATAAAACAATTTTAGTAAAATGAAACATTGTAGTAAATATATATGGCACATTGAAACGTTGCTGCCCTAAATCCTATTAATATCTCTATTTGTAAAAGGGATATACATAAATAGTGACATTTATGTCAATAAAATACACACGTAACATCGTACTTCCGCCCTTTGCTGATTCATTTGATACAGAATGATCGAAATGCTTCGACATTGTTTATATGAATTGAGAACAAATCCAAAACGTGTCCCAGTCACACTCAGGTCTTTGTTATTCTTTCTCTTACTTCCAATATAATAAAAAATAAAGAATCAACGCTTTATATATTCCTTTTAATATTTCAATAAGGTGGCAGAATCAAGAAATCCTGAAACTGAAACATTAATGAAAAACGTTAAACCATTTTAGACGCAAAAGCACAACGTTAACCTTTATTCTCCTAATCTGAAATTAAATCTTTAACGCAAAGAGGCTATATTGGAATGGCTATTGAGAAGTAATTTTGTTTAAAAAAAAATATTTTGATGTTAATTGTATGTATATTGATATGTTAAGATTATTGTAGATGTTGTGAGTGTAACAAGTTTCCGTAGGGGAAACTTCCGAAGGATCATTAACGTGCTTTTTATTTTTCGATTGTTGTCGAGATAATAAAAGAGACATAGACACATCTGTCTCTGTAGCTCGGGACCAGAATAGGGCTACGGTATATCCCTTGCCTGTCGTAAGAGGCGAAGACAAGGCGGAAAGCTCGGCGGATCACGCGCTCATGGGACGCCGGTTGTGTTCCGTTGGAGATCCCGAAGTTCTATCATAGCACAGAGGAAGGCCACCNNNGGGGGGGGGGGGGGGTTAGATGTTGTTAGTGTCTTAAAGGGCACCTAGTGGTTGAAATTCAACCGTAATTCATTTTTTATAAGTTAGAACCTTATTACTGTTCATTTGTCAAAGAGTATCCCTCTATAATGACTGCATAGAGATTTTTGAATTTGTGTTGTTACGTTAACTTTAAGTGTGTACCATTATTTCCGATATATGTATTAATTTTCGATTTCTTTTACAACTGTGAACGAAAGAAAAAATATGGTATGGCTAGGCTAAACCTTTATTTTAAATACAATTCAAAATTCAAAATTATTTAATCATATAGGTATTCAGTAAATACACTTATGAACGTCATTTTTTGCTTCTACCACCGTTAATATTCCGTTAACGGATTCAATATTTCGTTTTTTGCTATTTTAACCAAACAAAAGAAAAATAAAAAATATCGATTGACACACAGAGAAGAAACAGAGTACAAAGATTTTTCTCCACGTATAAATATTATACCTAATTAATATTACTCAGTTTTTATGTTATATGTTGTAACCTAAAAAAAGAAATTCTTATGTTTACTGACAACAAAAAACTGCATATCAAAATGATAATTTTATGAGGGTGACAAGGGCGATAACGTTAAAAATGATTATGATAATGACTTATTGAAAGCTAACATGCGATGTTAACAGATGTTTTGTATAATGGTATGAAATTATCTGACATCTTATCAAATTATTCAATATCATATGCTGAAGATCCATGAAAAATTTTGCGTTAAGACGTCGATATAAAATTAGCTATATACAAAAATAATTCTTAATGTTTAGTTACCACAGAAATAGCATATTCAATTTAATTAGTTTAATTTTGAATTTTATTTTAAGTTTGTGTATACAATCTAATTTTATTTGGATCTTAAAAGTGTATGACAGATAATGTAAAATAATGAAACTCCTGTCAAAATTTATTTATTATTGTTTCTCAATTAATGGTTTTGCATTCTCAAAACAATAAAATAAAATGTCGGGAAGTTTATCATTTGTTATGAAATATGATAAAATTTTAATAAATAATTTTATCAAAACCAATTGCTATCATTACAACTTAATAGATAATAAAATAACTTGAATATCGGATATGCTGGCTGTAATTTCATTGAGAGGTGAAAAATATGTATGACATGAGTTTTATTTGATCCATTTCAGTATACGGTAACTTATTTTTTTCTAAGTTTATTTTTCGTTCTATAATGCACGAATAAGGCGAAATGTTTTTTATTACAAAAAAAACCGTTTTAGATAACTATTCAGTTTATACCTATTAAAATATACCACCTCTTTGTTTTAGTTTATATTAAAGCTACCAAAAAATACAAAAGATATTTGGTACGTGTAAGACAATTGATTTAGAAGTCAGATCTATCTAGTGAAAATCAGCGTAAATTTTCTTCACAAAGTAAAATCATTTGCCAAAACTTGTGAAGCGATTTGAATAAATTTTGTAAAATCAGCGGGATTTGTAGAACTAATCGCCTCTACATTAGGTTCAAGTAATTTAAAAGCGTCTGCGAATAGACAAGCGGAATTATCATACCGACATGCATCGTATTCAGTAGATTTATTTGTTAGAGTAATAACGAGATTTCTACCCTCATTTCGAATCGGTACAATTTTGGATAAAAAAAATTTAGAATTTATTTATTCAAATTCCAAATTTCCCCTTTGTTGTACATCTAAAGTTTTATAAGACTGTAATGTGGTATATTGTAAATGTTACTTTTAACCTACTTTATATTATACTAGAGGTCCGTCCCGACTTTGTTCAGGTACAAAAATTATCTACCGCATTAGATGTACATAGGTATAATGCATACTATTTGTACATGATATATGATCTATGTCAGTCCGGTAAAACGTACCCTTCAAACGTTAAAATTTTTTTCAAGTAGTAGCCAAGTCCAGTGATTACCCGCCACATACAGACAAACTTATAATACTCGCACAAAACACGGACACGACTAATGAAGAAAGCTAATTTTATTTTACTGACGTCCTTTCAAATATGACAAAGTTATGTGAAATTACTTTGTGCAAACACACAGTGCAAAATATAACTCACTAAACCGAATAGTTTCATAACTAAGGAAAAATACTACCATTCATGATGATGATGAATTTTTATTTATTTATATAGATTTTTTGGCTCAGAAATACTCTCGTGCATCAGCACAAGACCCCACCAATAATTCATCACAATTCGTTCAATGGTTTAGGAATGCAGAGAGGACAAACATAGACACATTCATTTTTAATTATATAAATTAAATTTTAAATAAGCATTTTTGATTTATAGATGATGGCGCGAGTTCATTTCAACTGCGATTTCATGGAAATAGAGAATGCTTAGTGGTTATAAAATCTTAGTATCTAGTTGAAATTCTAATTTAGTTTAGACTCGAGCTTCGAGTTAAATTTATAAAGGTCGATAATAAGGGTAATCTGAAATGTTATAGTTATTTTAAAATATGTTACAATAACTTGTTTCGTATTAAGTAACTTATTAAACTTTCATGAATATTTTCAATTTTTATATACATAGGTATATACTGGGAAGTTGAATCTCAGGAAAATACGACTTGATCTCAATAATTCACTGGAGTGGTGGCGAGAATACTTAAAAACATGAACATGGGGAGAATAAATAAATTCTTTATTTGTGTATTTGCTTTTGTAAGATATTCGTTTCGATCAAATAATGAAATAACTATCTTCTGTAAAAATACAAACAATATAGATTTGTAAAATCCTATACGTGATATAAAACCCAATTTATTTTTTAACTGATAAAAGAAATTCAGTTCAATCTTAAATTAGTAAAATTTACAGTAACTAATTGACGACCCCATAGCCCAGTTGATAGTGACCTTGTCTGCCGAGCGGGTTCGATTCCCGGCCGGGGCAGACATTTATGTGACAGACAAATGTTTGTTCTCGAGTCATGGGTGTTTGTAATGTCATATTTGTGTTTGTCCATGCCACCCGCAACACACACAGAACACAGCACATCCTAGTGCGGGGGTGTGAGTGTGTAAACGTTTATTTATTTATTATTTATTAATTAATTACTGTCGTTTGGGTCCGTCCGTAAAAGAAGTCAAGTCACTACAGTATTTTTTCACCAGTTACTGGCGTATAGTTTATTAATCTGATGGCTTATAGTTTATTATTTAAGCAACCTAAATCGTCTGTGATTTTGTGCTGTTGAACCTCACAAGATTATCATCGCCCCATTTAGGCTCTGCTCAAAGTTCATACGTTTCACCATGGCCTCTCTTTTGGCATATATTTCGTTCCTACCGAGCATTCGAAAGGTATCTCTTCAGTACTGTACTGTTATCTGCATACCCATAGTTAACAGGCTTCAGCGGATCATTGATTTGCAGCAAGTATAGAGTAGTAAACAGAATGGACCGTTGAGGAACTCCGGCGTTGGTATTCATCGTTTGCGATGCACAACCATCGACGACGACTCGGAGAAACCGTTCTTGCAGAAAGTCCTTTCCCACCCAGCCGATAAGGTCAAAGAAAATACCATGCGATGAAAGCTTGCTTAACAGGCTAGTGAATCTAACCCTGTCAAAAGCCTTCAAGACGAATATCTCACGAATATATTAGTTCCAATCATGCCGACAGAGGTAGCAATGTAAGTGTTTGATTGTAATTGCTCTTTTCTGCAATGCAAAAATGAACCAATGTCAGCTGATGTATCCCACATTTGGCTACTATAAGATATAAGACTATGAAAACTATAAGCTTTAGATGGCGCTTTAATATAGAAAAAACCTTTTTTATACTATAACTTCAACGGATATGCATGATTTTAGTGTTTTCTACCAAAATTTCGATTCAATTACATGGTCAAGGTCACGGCGACACTGTGATGGCGGGGAGACTCTTGACAGTTAACAATTGATAGACGTTAATTGCAGATGAGCCTGTCAACTTTATGTCTATTTCGTTTTGGGTTTTTTGGTATCATATCACGACACACGACATTAACGACATCCTATAACTTGTGTTTTATATAAGTTTAAAAGTTGTTCAAAGATTTCTCAATTTCCTACGACTGTTTTTCATCATTTCAACTTCTCTCACAATGAGAGGGGTTAAGGCCATAGTCCACCATGATGGTCAAATGCAGGTTGGCAGAATTCCTATACTATTGAAAACATTATTGAGATCCTTCAATTTTTCCTCAGGATATTTTCTTTAACCAACCAAGTGACGATTAATTTGTAAGATGCTTTAAAGACTGTTTTTAAATGTTGTTTGGTAACACTAGTTTTTTGTTACCAGCAAAACATCCATGCGACTCAGTAAAGTGTGGTCTGCGTGAACATTGTTCGTTGGACGCTCGTGGCGTGGCTGTATGTGGCTGTGGCCCGGATTGCGAAGAGGTCGTCCGTCCCGTTTGTGGTGCGGACGGACGGACGTACGACAATCCTTGTCTGCTGGAGCGTGCGTCGTGTTTAGACAACCGAGATATACGGGTCGCTTATATGGGATTTTGTGGTGAGTCAGATAAATAAAGTATCATAAATAATATGTTTCACTATGTAGTAATACAGCTTATTTCTTGTGTGGGTTTTCCGTTATTACATGTGTAATATTTCGAAAATTAGTTTAGTAACATTAATAATAAACACCGTGAATCATTTTTGCAAGTATTTAATTGGCTAAGGTCACTTGTGTACTCATAGTAGAACTTATGCAATGCTTCTCAAAGGATATGGAGTTCTTCAAAATGCGGTAAAAAGACTTATGTTATAGGATTGGCAAGGTAATAATGCCTCTCATGTAAAATTTATGGGCGACATGAACTAATTCTGTCTACATAAAAAAAGTAACGATTTCTCTGTAGGATCGGAGAACCCTTGCGCTCGGGCCTCGTGTCCTTGGGGCGGTGCTTGTGTGACGCGCGGCGGAACGGCTCACTGCGCCTGTCCCGTATGTGACGCTACACTAGCCCCAGTTTGTGCGTCCGACCACAACACATACGGAAGCGAGTGCAAGATGCGCATGCATGCATGTCAAACTAGCCAGAAGGATCAAGATTTAAGGGTGCTATATAATGGAACATGTCGTAAGTACCTACTCCATGTTTTACTAGTAACTTTGAGGTTTTTTGAGGTTGATTGCGGGTTATATTGAATAATGTGTAATAATAATTTTGCACTACGTAAATTAATGTGTTAAAAAGTACATTTCATGGGTTACGTAAATATAAGGTTTAAGAGGTTATGAGTACAGGATTCATAAGAGTTTAACGCTCCTAATTCATAAAAAAAGTAGAGTTTTTAAAAATATTGAAATTTATGAGATGAACAAAAATACTTCCAGGTAATTTATTTCTTCCGATTATAACGATAACACCTTAAATCAGCGAATTTAAAGGCAAAGATGAAATCAATTATGAAATACCCTTACAAGACAAAAAATGCCTTTAATTTTTTTGTCGTGCAAAATCTTCTTTGTAAAGTTAGCAATAAAAGCCGTATGAAATTGATTTGATTTGAAATCGCTTATATTAAGTCATTTTGTCATATTGTAGTTGAATTATGATTTATTTTTGATACATGAGCAACTACTGCTTGTTTGTAAATGATATTTAATATATATTTTAATATAATCATAATGCAATCTTAAAACTCAACCTACTTTCAGCCTTTATATATTAAACAAGATAAAATAACTATATAATTTGTGTCTGGAAGTATCATGATTAGATTTATCTGCAATATGCACGTATTTTTTTTTCATAACGTACATTTTATTCCGGCGGGAGAATGAGTTCTAATTAATTGCTGTAATTTATCACTTACATCGCTCGCTGAAATGTCAATTAGAGATTAAAACCGGAAGCTCGGAAAATGAATGTGTATAATGAAAATAGACATAGATAAATGAAGGGGACAACAGATTAAATTATTGAACCTAATCCGTTTGGCTGAAGCAACGCAGCCCGTTCCTTGCTTCCTAAATACGTCACAAATTATTATGAATGAACAAACTTCGACTATACTTTCTACACTTATAAAACATCTCACAATATTGTACCCAATATGTGTAAACATAAAGGTTATCATTTCAAAAGCAAAGTGATGTTGGATTACTCATACAATATTAGGAATAGCGCTCATAATTGGACAGACCATGATCCATGTAATTGGGTCAAAATATCGGTAAAAAGTAGGGCTATTATGGATATGATATTTCAAATACGGATATATGCATAATATTTTATCGATGTCGATTACGGTTATGAATATGAAATTATTTCGGATTATCCTATTGTTTCGGATAAATTTCGGTTACGGATATTAGATGATATACGACTTGGAAAAAATATATAATGTATTTACAAAGTTTTTTTCTAGGTTTTCTTTTCATTCTTTGTTTCTAGGTTTTATGTGGTATTATAATTATAGAAAAAAATATATAAAATAATAAAAACTATCTAAAATGCGAACGTCTCGGCTAATATATCGGCTCGGTCAACGTAAACCAGTGCTTTATATAGCCTCTTTTTTATCGGATTCGGTTACGGTTTCGGATATATTTTTAATTCGGATATTCGATAGTTTCGATTACGGTTACGGAGCTCCATAACATCTCTGGTAAAAACCACAAAATGGTGAATACCCATTATAGTTCAAATGTATGTCATAACCCTGATGGTATTGTCAAATATTTATATTTTATTGGACGAGTAAACGTAATAGAAGAAACTAAGGCTTGTCTACGATTTATTAATATGAAAAACAACATTATATGTATTTTCGAGCCAATTTTCAAGCCACATTAAGGCGAGATGTCCCGTGATATCTTCATTCATATTTTAATACTAATAAAATTACTCTTGGGAGTTATTTACTTTGAATGCCAGAATCCATTTGCAAATGTTAGCCGATAAGTTGTAATAACGAAGCGTGGAAGTTTAGCTGTGGAGTTGATCCATGGAACGCTGATTTGGTTGCCTTAAAAACT
Organism: Megathymus violae; assembly: GCA_003671415.1. Classification (NCBI taxonomy): domain Eukaryota; kingdom Metazoa; phylum Arthropoda; class Insecta; order Lepidoptera; family Hesperiidae; genus Megathymus; species Megathymus violae. Next base: position 4,512,988 of record PDGT01000026.1, read on the forward strand.
ACTATTCATGGATACAAACGTAAAATAACACCTATTGTTTTTCTAAGCCGATCATCGCACATCCTTGAGTTAAAACGAACTTCTCCTGCTCGTTGTGCACCCTGATGAAGAGCAGATCCATTGAGCTGGAGATTGTTAGGATCCACACTACCTAGGTTACTCTCCCATCTCTTTTTAAAACCCACCGCGAAATATTTAAAAGTGGTTTGGTTGCTGTCTAGAGGAGTCAGTCAATAAATAGATTCACCGGTTTTTATCAGATCGGTTCATTGAATTTTTGTTTAATTTATATAATTTCATTGCTTGTTACTCGTATAGGAAGTATATTACTAATATTTTTGCCCAGAAACATGCGCCGACATCGTATGCGTTGGAGGTGGAGATTGTGCGGTGGATACGGAGACCGGCCGACCTGTCTGCCATTGTAATCACAACTGCACAGAAGCGCAGGTAACATTCATATTAATAATTAAAATATTAATTAAAAAGATAACGTAATCCAATAGCAGACCCGCATTACTTTTACGGACGTACATAAATTTGGCCCCAGCCAATGTCAATTATTAATGTCAGCGTACATTTTTATGAACAAAACACAACACGATAAATAAGACAAGTCACAATTGATGAGTTGTTGGCCAAGAAAGAAGCGAGCAATCACCTTTATTTTTCTGCTACTTTGCTTCACGTAGATACAGTAAAATGATAAAGATGTATAAACTGTCAGCCGTATGGCTCAAAAATAGGTTTTCTCAATTGTTTACGGCTTTTTCGACAAAAAAAAATTAATGTAGTTTTTTATATACGATGGGTGAGGACATGGTTATTAGTTATATAGACGATTATGTTTGTATTATTTTAGGCTTAGGATTTTCAGAGAGAGGGCGTTAAACTTTCGTAGGCACGATAATTTGTAATAATATCTTTCAATTTATATTTTATTGTTTCATATTTTAAAATTGTAAGATTTTTTTTGTTAATAATTATAAAATATTTAACTTTATAACTCATAATTAATTACTCTATAGTATACGTTTTTGTGTTGCTAACTTCTATACTGTAAGTATGTATGTGTACAGAATAACAACATTTTCCATCGAGAGGTATGTAAAAAATTGAATTGTAAATTTTTTTCGAAAATACGTTGGTATTTTGTTCAATATAATTCCTAAGCTATTAATAAAAGTCCAAGATTTAACTATCGCTTCATACACCCTTAATAACAGAGTCGATGGCCGTAAAGCAGAGGCACTGCCGTACTGTCTAGAGATCACTCCACTTTTCCCCTACCGAAACTCCTGCATTCACCAATATTGAAGCCAGGGTGCATTCACCAATATGGAAGCCAAGCCAGCCTACATGGCTGGGCATAACAGGCCATTCGTCCTTGATCATAGCCTCAGTCTACAACTCATGCAAACCCCTTTTAAAAAGCAACTTAGAAGCCTCTCCCTCGCTTGGTAACTCCGTTATTCTATTTGGAGATTTCAACCCGAAACATTTCGACTGAAAGTGCTTGACGACCAACATTAACGGCGTCAAACTTTTTAATTTTACCAAGCCACTGGACGTAAAAGTCCTATGCCCCTCTTCCCCTACACATTACCCAGATCGAGTAGATCACTACTCCTATATACTCGATTTCGCCCTAGTCAAGGGAGTCGCTCTTAATTTAAGGGCGATCCACTATCCAACCGCCTGTTACGGAAGGCGAGCTAACGCCCTCCAGCATCAAGTTTGATTGCCGCAATGAGGAATTCCAATTGGAACTCCTTCATGAAGGAAATAACCCCCTCCGACCAGGCGAACTACACAGTGGCGAGAGCCTTAAAGTAGACGCAATTACCCACACCCCTCCCATTAAAGCGTCCCAATAGCAGTACCGCCTTTGAGGACGAAGTGAAGCCGGATGTTTCGCTGACAGTATTGCTACGCAGTGTTCATCCAGTACACAAACTTGTGCACCATTCCACATCCAAACGGTAAAGGATGAGGTCCGTCAAAAGAACTCACTCTCTATCACTGCTGTTTTCATAACAGTCTCCGCTGACGGAGTTTAGTCCATCATTCGTAGACTTCTACATGGGCCGCCTTAATAGTATGTTAAGCATAGTGTGGTAGGTATAGTAAAATGGCCTTTAGGAATAAGCGAACGAATAAGGTTTCCTTTCGACCGAAAGTGACATATGCTAACCCCGTCTTCGCACACGCATATCCCAACGTCATAGACAAAATCCAAATAGACTAAAACCTCTTCTGTCGTAGAGCCAAGAACGCCCACAGTTGTGTTAGGAATGCAGATCTACACCGGGACTTAGAGTTTCCCACCATTCAGGAATTCATTAGGGGATTCTGTGAGACATTTTTCAAGTCTTCCGAGGAACACTCCAACCCATTAATTAAGGGAGTAGTGGAATATACCGCTTCCCATCCAACCCGTCACGAAGTCTGGAAGCTGAGGAATGCCCTCTTGGATTCCCTCAACAAACTCTCGTCTAACCTAAAATGCCGCTTCGCAGCCCATAAAGATTTCCGAAAAGATGAATTTCCGAGAGTGCTAATCCAAACGATGACTCTAGTCCCCATTCAAAAACGCCTTCAGTAGGGTTTAGGGTTGACTTCCGAGCGGCTGCTTGTTAGGGAGCACCGCTAGTACCGCCCTTCCCCAAGAGAGGTCGCATCCGATGAATGTTTAGAGGCGGTAAGGCCAAAACCACCCACAGATGGTGTTTAGTATGACAACGCAATTTGATCGATGGCGGTTGCCCGGTGCACTTTCTATGTCGTAATAATATTGAAAATCTTATTTAAATTCACGAATATCGCCTCTCCGTCTACAGTCTTATTTTTCAGGACATCGCCTCTCAGCTTATAGTTTTATCTTCAACGTTCATAATCTTTGTTGAAACAGAATTATATTATGTAGCACTTAAAATGAAGTCGAGGATGAAATTTCCATTATTTTCAGTCGCATTTAAACAGTGCTTGAACATAATTTTACAACAATAGGCACTTAATTCAACAAAACGTTGAGATCATGACGGTGTATTCTAACACCAGGATAATAATTTGCTAGAAAATAACATTTGAATACCAGATATTGTCATGATTGTTTGATTATTACTTTATAGTTCTATTTATAATTGCGATTTACTCGTATAAGCTTCTTTTTAGCTTAATAATATAAAACGTAAGGTCGCTATTTTCAATTTCAATCAGAATGAGTTGTTGTGCTAATGAATAAATACAATTAACATTTATTAAAATAGCAGTATTCCCAATACATATTATAAATATATAACATAGAAATAGTGAGTATTCATACCATAGTGAATAGCGTGTGATGATTATCATCTATTGTTTTCTTAACTGTTTCACGGGTCCACATTTTAGAATCACCACTAGAAGAAATTTCTAATAAGGAATTTTAGGTTGTGCCCTTGTACAAACGTATTTTTATAATCTTCGTGTAATTTTATAATGTGCACAAAATAAATAAATAAATAAAATTTATTGTATTACTTTAAATCCACAAATATTTCTTAGTCTTCTCAGTTTACCAAATCTTGGGAGTGCCCCCTAATGTACAGGGTAATAGCACTTACAGAGTTTATTGTGCCTTGATGTTTGACCATATCCTTGAAACAATGTCTTACTATTTATTAATCATTATTTGAATTGTAACAATTACACTGCTTAAAAGAAACAAGTAGGATTTGGTTGAAAATATATAACTGAAACCAACCATCAATTTCCAAGCAAGTATTTACTTGAATGCCTTGCACAGACAAATAGTATTTTAAGTAAAAATAAATTTAACTCATAAATTAACTTGTTTCGGCTAGGAGTCAGACGTCGTATGCGGGTCAGATGGGCAGACCTACCCATCTCAATGTGAACTGGATTCGTCAGCGTGTCTGGAGCAGAATGAACTGCGGTTGGCTTACAAGGGCGATTGCGGTAAGTTCAACTAATAACCTAATGTCATTCAGCAGAGGCCAGGGAGTTCTGGTGCTGTTTGTGTCGATGCCTATTTATTCAGTAACAAAGCCTAATGGATGTCAGATAGCATTGTAACGAATATCTTATTTTATATTTATCAACATATTATAGAAATGAAGTAATCGATCAATCATAAATAGACACCATTCAGTCTGTCATTAAGTATATTTTTATGTTATAAAGTCTAAAGAGGATATTGGTCTTGAAGCAAATTTACATTTGCAGCTATAGTTTTTAACTGTTCGATTTCATATGAAGATAATAAAGTATACATCTTTGAGAATTTTAATGAATACTTTCAAATTCATACAAACTTTTATCTGGTACATGATTCGGTCAATTATGGTTCTGACTTTATTCTTTAGTTGTGAAACTAATGACTGTGCGAAAATTTTTGACAATCAATTATTAATGGGAGCCAGAAATAAGAATTTATATTTTTAAGTACAATTAGTTGGAGAAATAAGTAGTTTGGCTACTTGATAATTGATATTACCTAAATCGATGTCGTCGTAAACGTATTTTAGTAAGCAAAAGTTGCTTATAAATTTATCGTATCAATAAAATTTAATAGTACACGTATAGAAACTGAGTTTAACGTTATGTCGTGGGCACTGCGGTTGGCTTTCAGACCCGATTGTGGCGGAATAATTATTTACGAAATACGTGGTCATTTTCAGTCACTATTCGTCAACTGGCAGTGTAGAGTTGATCATAATTTAGAATAATCGTTATAAGTAGATAAAGTAATATATTTTTAAATATTATTAGCAGTTCCGACTAAATAAGTGAAACAAAGAGCAATCCTAAGTAATTCAGGAATTTTTTTACTGTAGCTTCAAAATAGCAATATTTTTCTTATAAATTTTGATGTTCACCATACATTTGAAATTTGAACCTTGTAATTCACTCTGTTTATTGGTAAATAACGCACAAAAATAAGTGCAATAAACTTTAAAATTAACTTAATATTTTATGATTATGTTTTTATTTTATATATGTTATTGTATTTACAGTACGTATGAAAAAGACTTTTAAACTACATAACATTGAGAACCTCTGTATTTTTCAGTAGCACTCTGCATTTATATTATTTATTAGCAAACCCCTTCACTTCAAAAAATATACGCCATGTGCTTAGAAACAGCACCTGCATTGTTTTAGGACTTGGATTCTCTCGTTCTATAAATTCCAAATATATGTATATTAATTTATAACTTTTTTGTTTATGGACGGATTGAAATGAAACGAACTTTAAATATTAAGTACCTAAGGCCCCTAATAATAGTTTTTCTCATATATCCTTCATGCACAGAATGCGATCGGCTAAAATTTTATTATTTGTATGTATAAAAAGCAATGCGGTAATAAAATTATTACGTGCAATGAAAAAAATAAAGGAAATGGTGCGCTGCAGATAATTTTCTAGTAAATGGAAAAAGAAAATGCAAATAAACCATCCAAACGTTAACGCATTAAAAGTCGAATTCGCGCTCTAAAATTATAGGTCATAGCTATTTAATTGCTTTGTTTGGCCAAAACGTTGCTAACTAATTAGTACACTCTGGATAATTTTACTGAAACAATTTCCCTCGCTTCAGGATATTACACTATTATCCACTAATAGTACCATTGCACGGAATAGATTCAACCAAAAACTCTACGGGTTTTACGTATATCATTAATTCCTTCCCTTTTTACACGTTACAAGTTTGACTCAATTTATTTATTTCATGAGTTTTCTGAATAAAGATTTAATTTATGATGCCAAGAATATCATTCATAACCAATTAGAGTATTATATGTTTATGATAGTCGACAAGCAAGCAGTCGGTCCATCTATTGGTAAAGGGATCATATTACACCCTAACTTCAACTCCGTCACCATCGCGCTGATGGTAATAAAAAAACGTGAGGCTAGATTATTACTAGCACTACAACAGTGCAACCGAAACACACAATAATATTTTATGGACAATTTTAAATAACTTATCAACATTAGTACCGTCGGAATTAAACAAAAAATAAAGCGGTACACAACCCAGCAATCTCCAACAAGTTGGACCAATCGCCATTTTCTCGTCCACCGTAAGCTGCGCCTCCAGCAGCGGGGATTGCCTCGGACTGTCAATCGATGGAGTTTCATATACCCCAAAACGTATTTTTGAAATATTGAATATAATCAATGTAATACAAAAAGTATATTGTAAACGATTTTCCTAATAAATCATTTAACATTAGTGTAGTATTCAATGTGCAAATTGTGACAGAGATAAGGTCTTTTTGATATATTTTTATGTAGTAGTAGACCTAGTAATATAATAGCAGGTGTTCACCATCACAATACCTGAACTATTATCAATGTGATGCTATAGTATAATTTTTTTCTCCGTGCAGTTTGCGTCATAAAACGTCGGAGCGGTGAAGCGAGTATTTTGGTATCTCTCCCACTTCTTATGGGGCCTTATGGGCGGGCATAGTGATGCGCATTATTGTTGTCGATAAGCGTTATCGATAGTGTATTTACTTTTGTCATTATGTGGGATTGTGATAAAAATGAAAGAAAAATAAGAATGATTTAAAATAAATTATATTAAAAATAAATATAAATACTTATATCTAAGTTTAAATTGAACAGCAAAAAAGATAATAATGATAATAACTATATCTAAAATTAAATCTAAATTGACAAACAATGATCAGAACATAATGATATTGCAGCACCCCTTGTATACCGCACCGCCGCCGTGCGCCTGCCTTCGATGACTTATTTGTTTTTATCGATAATGGCGTTGCGCCCGCGCAACCGCCCTAGCCGGCTTATCTATTATGACCCAAACTGCACAGAGAAAAAAAAAACTATAGCCGAGTAAAAAATAAGGCAATCACTCGTAAATGAATTTTAGTTTAATTTAATCCTAATCATTGGAACGAGAAAATCAGGCTGTAATGCAATACGGGGGAAGAAAAAGTTCTCCAAAGGCATGAATTATAATTTCCAGAGAACTAAATGAATGAGGCCTGGTAACAATACGCTTTTAACGAATGGAGGCGTATGACCAGAATTTTAATATTTTTTTGTTATCAGAGGCATTCAAAAGACGATACGATGATCAAGTTTTTTTGTTTTTTTTGCTATTACTGTTATTCGTTTTTTAATATTTTAGACAAATTTAATTTTTAACATAGAGAATAAACGTGCACATTCTCGAAACCCCACTAGCATTAACTGTCATATATTATTTATTATCATTGAGATTTCCATATGGCATTTCAAGATCGATCAATATTCGAAAGCAATAAAATATTTGTTACTTATATAAATCAAAGAAGGTGAGAGCGATTCAACCAGGCAAAATACTAATATTATAATTTATAAATTTTAGTATAATGTATCTCATTTCATCTTTAAATCAAAAGTCAATAAAGTTCAATTCATTGAAGTTACTAAAGTCAGTTGAAATATATTAAAAAATATATTTAATCTTTCATCGCTTTAAAGTCTACCTTGATTTGATGCTATCATTATTAGTTTAGGCAGTAAAGAAGATACCGATATGTTTTTTCTCAGTTTGTTACCAATAGTAGTGGAACCAATGCGATTTATACAGGCCGAATAAACATCTCGCGGGTGCAAATTGAAAACTTTAAATTTAATTAATAATTTAATTAACGCTGGGAAAATTTGTCACATTTATCGCAGAATCACAGTTTCCTATATACCTTTTAACAACTCTAAGAACATTTCTATCGTTGTTATAATATATGCACTTATTCGATAGAGACAATACACTGTCTCGTAGGAGTATATAGCGATAGAGAAGGTAGTTGTCAACTGGTCAGTAAGTAGTGGGGTAGCGTGGAATCTTATGATGAACATTAGTCTCGTCACGGACATGGTACGGACCGGACGTGTAGTAGCGTCCATAGTCTGTCTAGTAGAGAGCGGGCGAGTGACAGTTGCCAGTGTCCAAGGGACTAAGCGTATCAGCATTTCGAAATGTATCTAGTTCTGAAATCGTTTAGAGAAACAACCAAACTTCCATTAAAGAAAATAGATTTGCAACCAAAAGGTACTTTTCGCCAAACTACAACATGTTTTATAAAGGGCAAGATTAATCTTTTATGTAGTTCTATGCTCACGTTTGGGTTTAAGCCACAAGGTCGACCCTTTTAGTTGAAAATTGAGATCACCAAATCATGTTTTCGACTATTTCAACTTACATCTCAATATTATTATAAGTTGAAAATAATCTTTAACACGAGTAAATATAGCAGTTTCAACTGTTAAAGGAGTACCTACTCGTAAGAAATTGTCGGATATTTTAAAAGATACGAGTCACGTATAAATAAACTAGAAAACATTTGAAAACTAACAGGATTTTAATATCGATTTGAGCCAAACTAAGACCATGACGTCTTTTTAGTTTTAACTTATTCAGGATTAAGCAGTTTTATGTTATTTCCAAAATTATGAAGTTCCATTTTTCACTAATAATTATCCTATAGTTAAGATTACTTTGTAATACTATTTGTTATCAATTTTTACTTCAATTTGATATTGAAACAATATAAATTGTTTTTCCCTTTACGATATAGTCTGTGAAAACTCTTCAGTGGAATAATTTACAATTGTATTGGAAGAGAAATGAATAAACCATTTGTCATCGTCAAAGCTACGGTTTTGAAAATTTCATTAACTTAACACGTTCCCCGTTTATACATTTAAAAGCCGCATTACGGTAGTTGATGGGAATTTTTACATATTAAATATAACGGTGACAAATGGCTGCAAGGTAAAAATTATTTAAAGCTTTTTTTTTAAATAACGTTATATTAATTTTAAAAATGTATTATAACTGTAAAATATAATATTAATAAAGAAAATAAATTATTTATGAGCTTATATACTGACTTTATGATACTATAATAGAAATCATAAAAAACGTGTCACGATTATTACTTCAAGGAGGGTGTTAGCCAGCAAGCCAAGTAAAAAACCTTACCCCGCATTAGTTCCGTTAGATTAAACTGGGCGGTGTAGAGCCTCGTACGTTGTTCAACAGCGTGCACTAGTAGGTAAGTTATATACTTCTTTTGGCACGTTTAAAAAAATTAAGAGTGAATTTTTACGATGCGCGTGCACATTGTTACCTATAATCCACACTACGAAGTTAGCTACTCGGAAATTTAATATGAAAAATTTAAAAGAACCGTTGAGGTTGAGAAATTTATCTGTTGTTGTTTGGTAGAAACCATAGATTATACGCGTATAAGAATTGATATAGCTACCATAAAAATATTAAAATATTTAATTTGCGGTTTCTATGCTATTTCTAATCTTTATTTATCATTAATTTTTATTATTACTTAATAGTGTTCAGTTATAAAGTTAAATGATAATAATTCTTCAGTTTTAAAAGTATCTTCCTCAATGATAGTATACAATGTTGATATTTGCTACATTGTGAGTGAACTTTGTGGCACTGCCGCAGTATGGGGCTATTAAATTTGTCAATAATAACGCCAATGAGACTATTGATGCTATCAATCAACGCATTAAAAATGAGATTTATTCCACTTATCGCGTGAAAATCATTCTAAGACTAAAATTAATGTTTTTATGTAAATAAGCGCCAAGCCATCATATGGTCACCCTCGTAGTAACTAGTCACTACAAGCTAAAGACATCGTTAATACCAGGGTGTCAACGAGTTGCTACTCAGGGTGGTAGTAGCAAAGTATCCCTGAATTATATCAGTATTATAATACCAATTACAGCGAATCCCTGGTTCAGTTCTCGGTCTGGGAAATCGCGTTAGATAACAAAGATTTTTCTTGGATCTTATACGTTTTGTATAGCACATTTATGTATTTTCATACGCGACACAGAATCAATTAATTTTTTTTTTAATCATGTTTCTTTTAAAGTTTGTCCAAAAATAAGTAATTCATTCTTTTCACTTACATAATTGGTTACTTATTCGATCATTTTCAACAGCGCTATGCGAAAACGTCCAATGTTCGTACGGGGCACATTGCGTAGCTGGAGAGTGCTTGTGTCCCACTGACTGCACCGGTGCTCCACGGGAACCAGTTTGCGGTAGCACTATGCAAACCTACCCTAACGAGTGCGAGCTACAGAAGGTTGCCTGCCGGCTTCCTCCACCAGCCACACTACACGTCATTTTCTACGGAGACTGCAAAGACCGCCTAGCAGTTGTGCCGCCAATTGCAATGAGTTCGTATTTTCTCTCTTTATTACCTTGCCTTCTCTTCGCCCACTAATGTGTTCTAGCATATACCTAACTTCCATAATATAACATTAAAAAGAACTGTAATATATTGTAATTTAGTTACAAAGTTACTTTCAAAATAATTAAACTCGGTAATTGTATTTGGCAACTAATATGGATAAGGGTATTCGACATAAAACTATACGAACATTTTGACAAAACATTTATTATCGTACCATTATCAACCTCCAGTCTATAGCAATACCAATAAAGCGACCCTGGCTCGATCCATCTGATTTTCGGCTTTATCGCTCTACTAACACGCAAATATTTGGGTGGGTGCGGGTAGCTACGACCGCGATGACCACGACGGAGACGGAGGAAGGGTCAACAGATTCCTTGGGCGCAACAGATCAAGAAGATACAATGAATCCGGCCGTGTGTCGTGATATTCGATGCGATTTCGACGCCAGTTGTGAGGTCGGGGCCGACGGGTACCCACGTTGTTCCTGTCTCTTCGAATGTCCGGCCGATGATGAATATTTTCCTGTCTGCGCCTCCGACTTCAGACTTTACCCAAGTTTGTGCGCCATGCGAAAGGAGGGCTGTCATAAACAACTAGAACTTAGGTTGCGTCCTCTGGATTTATGTAAAGGTCGGTTTAACTTTGCATGTATAATCATGAAGATACTAACATTTCAAAGCATGTTTTTGAAGTTTCACTTATGCTCTTTAAAAGACTTTGTTTACTTTTAAAAGTAATTAACCATATTAGAATTAACGTTAAATTATACTAGCCCATGTATTTATTTTTTAAGTAAACGTGTTTTTATGATTCAACCTTTCTGACGCATAAGACTTATAGCTTGTAACACTTAAATAAAAACACGTCCTCATATTCATTCATATGGTTATTTTCCGAGAGAAAAAAGTTATTCGCTAAAGGCACTACCACGATCGAATCATAGATTATTCGTATACGTATTACCACTATAAACTTCGTGATTGTAACTACAAAGTTCATCACGATTTCTTGAAACAAGGCTAACAAGTACACAGTGAATTATTTATTCGAAATACAGGTATGGAGGTCAGGCCATGCGGTAACAACAAAGCCATGATTGATATGTCTACGGGTCTCGAAATAGACTGCGGGAACGGACCGCATCGTCAAGACTGCCCGCCGGGCAGTTACTGTCACATAACACTTACTGCAGCAAGATGTTGTCCGAAAAGTAAGTGAACTTTTCAATATATCATATTAATAAGTCAAAGTTAAATTTGAATGGTGTTTGTGTGATAGGTTTCGCTAAAATTTACAAAAAACGGCACACTACCTATATATAATATATGGGTACCAAATTGTACTTTTTCCACCAAGTTCATTTGGAGAATAAAGTGTGTGAGACAGAAATACACGAGTGATTATAAGGGTCCCGATATTTATCAGCATGTCATCATCATCAGTATATTCTGTAATTGTACCAGTCAGGACTCTGGTATTAGTTCATACAGAACCCTAATTATTTCAGTTTACACAATTTCCATCACGAATGTAAACATTAATCTGAAATCAACGCCAGAGACATTCGGCAAACTTTTGTTTCCACTTTGTTCATTTTAAATGAAAAATTTAATTGAATTTATGCTTTTGGTATGGAAATATACGATTTATATGTTCATTTGACTGTTTAATGATTTTGCTTATACTTATTGGACATAACGTATCTAATATTATGAAACATGTAAATACATGCCTGGGAAGTTAATAATCAAAGTTGGTCAGAACTTGATTTCTGTTTTCAGTTATGCAATATACCAAATTAAGCAATGTTGTGCTCAATATATTGGAGTCCATCTAATTTTTCATCGGTAAATAATTACCATTTTAAGTATTGTCAGATGCTTAAAGGACATCTATCAACTTGTACTACATTTGTTGGGCGCTATATCCTCCGCCAATTCCCGATAGCGCATTATGGCAAAAAATTCTCAAGCTCACCGTAAAAATGATAAATAAATAAAATTTTATCAACTGCATCATACTCTTTTAAACATAATATCTAGTACGAAAACATACCTCGTGACTTATGATTAATTTGTAAGTGTCGATACTGAGCTACAAGGCGGCGCGAGCAAATTGAATACAATCACGCTAGCTGTTGCCGCTGTGGCTCCTTTGTTCCTATCCCATAAACCGTTTTGTATCAGGGAATAAAATTCTCTATTTTATTCACCGGCGATGCACATGCAAGCAATTTTCTTATAGCGTCGTCTATTTTAGATGACAGCAAACAAGTGGAAGATAGGAAGAACGTACACTGCTCGGAGTCTTCGTTCGGGTGTTGTTCGGATGGCTCGACGACGGCGACAGGTCCAAATGAAGAGGGATGTCCAATTACGGGTTCTACTTGTGGCTGCAATCGATTGGGATCGGTGTCAGATAGATGCGATGACATTGGTCAGTGCGTGTGTCGCCCGGGCGTCGGGGGTCTCAAGTGCGACAGATGCGAACCCGGCTATTGGGGACTGCCTCGCATCGGTTCCGGACACACCGGCTGTATCCGTACGTATACCGAATATCAATTAGCTTTCACACATTTACATTGCATGCCTTGTAGAATGAGAAACAAATTGTTAAATGCGAGTCTTTCATTATTGCCTATGTATTTGTATTATTGTAAGTTTTAAACACCGCTCAGTAATGAGAAACAAGGTTTGTGTTGCTAAAACTTCACCTATAGCAAAATTTAATTTAACAAGTTTTAATCTTGTATTTAAAAAAGCGTATACGTAACGTTTGTGACCTTAATTAGGGCTGTGATTCGATTTGACATCAGCTACAGATGTCTATTGACTACAGTGGCTATTTAACGTCAGATGAACTGCATGCCCGATGTTATCATTTTAAGTATCACTGAAGTAGCCTTTTTTGATATAGTATTGATAACATATGATACGTACATAATAATTCATATGCAAATATAAAGTTACGAGTGGCCGTTATATTTGAAATGCATAATGTCTACTATGATGTACCATTAATGTGTATTGTATAAAAGCTTTGAATGGACTCTTGAATTGGTAGCTTAATGGAAAAGCGACTTTATCGCCGTAGGAAAACGTAGTGCCATTCATCAGAAAATCTTTTTTACTTGGTATCCTTTTGATTAATTATGGTAACATCGGTGAGCGACTAACCAGGTTTGTTTATTTCGTTCCACGTATTGTGGACAAATAAATTAAACTGGCATTAAATTTTCAGCATGCGGATGTTCTGCTTTCGGATCTGTTAGAGAGGATTGCGAACAAATGACCGGGCGATGTGTTTGTAAAACGGGGGTCCAGGGTCAGAAATGTACAGTGTGTTCTGACCACCGCCGACGATTAGGGCCCAACGGATGCTCAGATCGTGAGTAATGTTATTATATTTTTTTTTATTAACAAAGTTTATACATACGTTCTCATAGGCTTTCGGTTTATATCAGTTGTAAGTTATGACAGATTTTATAAACTAGGGTTAGTTCGCAAAGTTCGTTTAGTTCGCTTATCCCAATTGTTATTGATAGAAAGCGATAATTAAGCTTCTTAAGCCGTGCGGGAAGCTTTGAGATATCTAAAATTTCAATCAACATTTCAGCAGCCTGGTTGAGTTTCGCTCTAGGCCTCCTTAATTCCTGAAGACAACTGAGTATAAAACTGATTCCTAAAATTTATACCTATGTTCTATGTTGGTAAAAGGAAACTTTGTAAAGAAACTTACAATACTGAGAGTTCATCGTATTATTGTCAAAAGTGTGAAGTCTGCCAATTGTGAAGTATAATTTTGTTGTAAAATTGCGATGATACCTTATATAATAGTAATAATGCTTATTCTTTTACTGGTAATAAAGTATTAAATTATTATTATTACGGTATTCTGGTATTTCAAGAAAATTCGAGGTAATTAAAATATTCTTATCTACTTTATTTAGTAAGAAGCAGCAAAACTAATTCAGAGAACTTTTAAGTAGGATTAACTAAAACAAACTTTATTTTAAGTACCGAAGTAATTGTATTTTCTTCTACGTTCATTGCTTATCTAGCCTGTAATATAAAATCAATGCGGTAAGCGTTTTGTTACGTGGAGTTGGCACTGTATCGTGTGCTTACCCATTTGTCTGTAAAAAACCATTTTCCGTGAATTATCTCGCAATTAGAATTATCTTTAAATGTATTATTCGACTTTAATTAGTAATTCTTCCTTTGACTTTAATTAGTAACAAGCGGATTTTACTACTAATCGATGTTACTATACTTTTACTATAGGTAGTTGATAGTGTTATTTAAAGATTTATGTGACTCAGTGGATATTAAATTATTTATTTACCTTTAAAAAAATTGCGGAAACAATATATGGTAATAATGATTTTTCTGGGAAAGAAGATTAATGTCTAGAAGTTAATTTAACGAGAAAGCTGAATATTAATGAAATACATCATAGTATATAAAATGTTGTAACTGTTACCAGCAAGTGTCTTTATTTAACTTTGTAAAAACATTACCAACTAAAGGTACATTTAATTTCATTAAGGCACAAGTTGCTGAAACGGAATGTAAATATCTTTCCCGTACATCTAAGTTTGAAACAAATCCTAATTTGTGAACGTCGAAGTATATCGTGGTTAGGAGTTACGTAACACATGAATAACAATTACAGAAACAGGCTCACTGACTTTAATTTATGGCAGATGAGAAGACAATCGGATATACATACAGCAATGCGGTTTCTGCTATAAGACAACCTATAATAATGTTATGCAGAGTGGATTATATCTGATGGTACATACATATCTGTTATTGAAATTGGACTATCATTATTGAATAACGTTGTATTTCATACTTTGTTCCTATTTTGTACCGTATTGGGGCGGCCTAGAATATTCCCCCCAGTTCCATGCTGGCAGAATAGGGCGTCGTAAGAGGCGACAGAAGCCGACCTGCTTGGTGGTAGGGCTTCGCATAAAGATCATATTATCAGTATTATTATTAAGTCATTAATATTATTACTGGTATTATTATCTTTCCGCGAAGCCTGCCTGGCTAGCTACCACCCTCCTGATAGAATCAGCCGCCACACGACTCGTTGTGTTATTTTATATTGTAATATAAAAAAAAATTAAGAAATCTGTTATAAATCGCAGCGAAAAAACAGTTCAACAAACCGCGGGTCCCCCGTTTCCTTCAGTATCCTTCTCTCCTCTGTTTGCCGACTGATTTTAGTTTGTCTGGCTTTAGCTTTACGGTTATCAATAAAAAAGAAATTCCTAAATAGAATGTTATTTAATAATTACAGTCTAATTTCGGCAACTAGGCGAACACTTTAAAAAACCGTGTGATATTTTAGCTGACACTGGCGGTATAGCAGAATCTTGTTCGGACCTGTCTTGTTACTTTGGAGCGGTATGTACCGAACGGACTGGAGGCGCGTTATGTGAGTGCACAGCCGCGCCGTGCCCGAACACTGAATTAAACATGCTGGTAAGTATTCCTAAAGCCACCGGACTATTTGACATGCGAGTATTAAATTGTTCGCTTGATCATCCAATAATCATGACTCCACAGTTAAGTTCTATAAAGCGTTAGGTACTGCTTTATCTAAAAACCATACTGAAACTCTATGATTGACATAGATAACTTTTAAACCTATGCTACGACGACTCAATTTTTGATATTCGGCATCAAAACTGTGTATAATTACGCAAAAACGAAACAATTCAGTACCCTTCTCTCCCTGTTTATCAACCGATAATGGTTTTGTTTTTGTGTGGTAGCTACTGATGAATGATTATGGTCAAATTTTGGCCCCTAGGTGAACACTTGTAGCATCAATTTTGTACTAAATTTCGATCTTATTTTAAACCCGCTTTGCACTCACTGTCCAGCTATTCTAACATTCGCCTTGAAATCAAAGAATTTAATGTAAAAAACTCTAGCACTTTATTGAATAAAATGGTTTGCCTTACGCCATAATATGTATATATATATATATATATGTCGGCAACGGCAGCTTTGTCGAACATAGCGTGGGCGTATAATTGTTTAACACTTTTAATTAATTGGTAACAAATACTTCACACCGGGCAAACGAAACAAGTAACAGTTCCCAGTGCGGAGGAACCGATCTCTTTGACCGCAGAATGTAAACTGTTGCTCCATTTGGCGTCACTCCACTAGCTAGGCTCTGTTGTAGCACGATGTTAGCCGAATATAGACTTCATCACGGCGGTGCTGCCGTCACTCGGATATCGTGCTGTGTTTCGTTTCACGTCAATAGTAATGACCATCTCCGACATATATATATATATATTGTATTAGGTATTATACGTATTATCAACTAGTATGCTATTTTTGCGTCGTTGCATAACACTTGCGCCCTAAGTTTACAATTAACACCCATATCCAAAACATTTACTGATCGCTTTTATTAGGCCTACTTATAAATATACTGTTTGCTCCATTTAAGCTTTCCTACTTCTATGAAATACATACATATTAATTATTGCAATAGTCTCAAAAAAGCAGACAAAATTTTCTTACATTTTCTTAAATTTTGTCCTTTTCCGTATTAATAAATAAATGGATCTGCCATTTCTCCCGATTAATTGCATCCTAAATATAAGTAACATAAGTTACAAGTATGCTTACTGTCATCTTTATCAGTAAGTGGTTTTTGAGTCATGTATTTTTTTACCATATAACATGTAACAAAGTGTAAACTTCAGTAAAAAATATAGTTTCAGTATATCGTTGCATTAATAGATTAGAAACGACAGTAGAAGCAGAACATGAAAATTTTGGAAATTACGTTCAGCAATACATAATTGAATAACTAATGCCTGTATTACGGCATAATTATATAAAATTACGGCATAATTATACAAAATATCTATGATAGTGTTAATAATAAGATGCTAAAACAGAAGCTACTAATATGGTAAACGGTAAAAAATATGTCAAATATTGGTTTTATGTTATGAAGCTAGAAAAAACTCTTTATAATACACAGATGTGGAAAGTTAATTGATTATTCATTTATTTATTTTATAAGTCCTCCTATGTAGTGCTCCTACATAGGCAAACTTAATCCTAAAACCATTCTCACCCAATCAACCTTTGGGTAGCGAGCAAATAATGAAGGCAATTTAATAAAAAAGTACCCAAAATATGATGACATAAATATTTAAATACGAATATATACATGTATAAATAAACGATTTAATTTTATTATAACAATAATCGACATATAATACACACACACTTGATTACATAAAAAATGTTCTTTGGTTTCCATATTTAATCAACTGAATCACTACTAAACTCGAAATGCTCAAGTGATGTAGAACGTTTGTAACTTGTAAGTTTAGGTAGAACTGTTACCACTCACGCTCAAATACAGCTTGTATACAGATTTGAACATGTTACACTTAGTGTTATCCCTAGGGTGTTGTCTAGCTCTCCATTAACCTGGATTCCAACTTTTACGTGCATCATGAATAATAAAATTAAACCGTATTTTTGTCGAATAAGTAATTTAATTTGAATATTTTGCTTACTCATTAGACTATTAAAAGAGATATAATAAGGTAGTTTTTTAGGTTTGATATAAAGGGTTGTTTTTTATTTCCTTATTATATTGTAACAATAAAATATAAGAATATATTATAAGTTAATTGAGTTAAGTTATGCCTACAGAATGTACGTGGCTAGTAATTAATGTAGTTTTATTTATTTAAGCATTTATTTAAGCTTAATTTACTATTCATTTTATAGTTTCAGTGATCCGATAAAAACGAAACTCATATAGGTATACTTGCGTATCTGTTTGTCTATTTTGCCGTCTGTAATACACGATTGTCCTGGAATCAGGAAATCAGGGAGCCACTCAAAAGAAGTAATCTGAATTTTTAAACATACGTGATATTGAGGTCAAAATTAGACAATGTTGCAAAGCATAAAAACTGTCGGAGCAGCGGTATATTTAACCAATAATTAAATATGTCTATTAACCTAAATGACTGTAAACTATGACTCTTCAAAGTAAACTGGAACCTATCATCCTACGCAATTCAAAATTTCTTGGGGAAAGACCGAGTACGTTGCGAAAAGTATCGAGATAAGAAAAAAGCTTAGGCTACATAATTAACATTCTATGCTTTTTCAATATGTATTAATAAATCGATAAAGAGGTTAATATAGGAACCACAGATAAAAACTTTATTGATTGATTCCGACTAAATTCTTGCGTTTTTGTAATAAGTTAAAACAAATTAAAGTCTTATTTTAGCTTGAAAGTTGTTAACAGATAGTTTATATACGAACAACATTTCAGATTCAAATTTCAAAGTATTTTGTAAATACACTTATGCATATACCTTTTTTGCTTATACTACCTTTTCAAATAGGTGCTTTAATATTTGAGAAGAGAAAACGGCTCCTCCTACTCCTCCTCCTCAGCTCATCGTTTAAAAGTTATGACAATTACAAAGTAAGTTTTAACCTGCATCCATTTCGGTCCTGTCATTTCCAGGCGATTTTGTGATCTATACCATAATACCCCTCACCTACAAGCTGTGCTTTAACGCGTTAAAAGTCGCTTAAAAGTTCCAATAAGTAACTCAGGTATCAACTTTGGAACCGTGTTGAAAAATTTACTCCAAGCTCATTAAAAGAGCGCTGAACCTTTTAAAGGCGATATGAAGACGTATCCAAATTATGCCTTTTTCTTGTTTCGCGATTGTGTGGATGGTCACTTTTTTTGCTTGTTTTTGTTTTTTTTTTTTTTGCTTTCTTTTCTTTTTTTTACCTACTTAAATTCTTTCGAATAAATACTAAATTACTTTAAACATATTAGACAGGCTACGGTGAGATTTTTTTCTTTTTTTAAATTTTTCCCTTAAAATTTTTCCAATCCTCACAACAATTGCCGTAGACCTTTCTTTATTTTAAAGTATTTATACTCCTGAAAGTTCATAACAGTAAGTTAATAGCGCTGTAATAGCATAAGGTGCCTGCATCAAAGCTTGTTAATATCATAACGTGAGAGTAAACCTTCAAAGTTCTGCGAAAGGCGAGCAAATACGTGTTAGAATTGCAACGATCAATAGCAGTTAATTAATTTTTTATATATTTGGTTAACCATTATTACGGTTACCATATTGAAAGTAGAATCATGACTCCTTGTAAACGTGAGATGTGGACTGTTACAATTTATTCCTAATTTAGTCGATCCTGTTGTTCAATTAGGAATGATCTTGCGCATCAAATTAGGACTAGCGGAAAATCCTGAATTTGATTTATGTCCGTAGCACACGTTTATGTAGCTAATACATTTTTGGAATAAGATTCTGGTTTTATTTATTGTATAAGTTTGCAAACATAAGATGTTGATTTTAGCTTATAATGAGAACAGTTTGTGTTTCAGCATTTAGATACATATTTGTGATCTTGAACTTGATATTAACAAACATCATTATGGTATAAACAAGAAAATTTGACGTTTATTAGCTATAAGTTAATCATAACATGGAAAATAGTAAAAGCTAAGTCTTTGTTACTTATCCCTACCTTAGAAAAAAAATAAGCGTGCAAATTATTTGCACAAAATATTCCCTATTGCGTAATCAATCATTTCTGAATAGAGGTAGGCTATTAGAACGAATTTTTTTCACGAGTTGCCGCCTTTACACGTTAGTGCGACGTTAATGGCGCAATTGAAGGCAATATACATTATCCTTACATTATTACTTCGAGCGGGAAAAAAAATATGTAGAAGAAAAATTCCGTTTTATACGGAAATCCTAAAGTTTTTTATTAAAGTACGTGTGAACTTTGGTTTTTTTTTAGAAATACTACAACGTGTAATGTGAACCGTTTACTGAATTAAAAGCAAAAGTTAGTATTTGCGTGAGTTTATAAAGTAAAAGATTTTTTTAGTCTTCTTGGTTTATATAATTATTAAGCAACATTAAAAAAAAACTAGATAGTTCCTCTAATAAAATCTCATAAAATAGTTCACACAATAAATACGAATCCCTAACAACGTTATAGCAAAAACACATATAAACTTAAGGCAAAAGTTTCCTCAACTAAAGAGCACACTGCATTGCAATTCAGAAACTCGCTCTGCAAGTTAACAATATTTAATTTGCGTTGAAATTTCCTAACACGTTTGTTTTGAGTTACCATTAAGTAGTAACTCCAATAAAACCAACAGGTATGCGGAAGCGATGGGAATTCTTACGAATCGGAATGTCACTTAAAGTTGCAAGCGTGTCGTAGTCAAGACGATATAGTGGTTCAGGCCTTTGGGCCTTGTAAGCTGTCAGAGGTAGCAGGCACCGCTGGTCCTCAGCGACCCTCATCACCAATACAGTTCACGCAACAAGATGACGGTGCCGCATCGAAATCGACGAGACATCTTCTCAATCCTGATAAGTACTACAATAAATATGAATGGGCGAAGAAAGAAACACCGAGTGACATTGATACGTTGCTTACTGGACAGAAAATAAAAGGTAAGAACTTTGAAGTAAATGTAATATGTACTCTTTTGAATAAAACTATCTCTAGTATAGCTTAAAACAAAATATGGTATTTTGAAACTACACACACGTAGATTCCATAGTCTACACGAAATAAAAAAACAAACCATGTTCATAAAAGTCATTAATAAAACCAATATCAATGTTAATTAACTAGATTTTGCAAATGTTTGTGACTATGTGAGTAAGTGAATATCACATAAGATTTTAAAACACGAAGTAATATCATTCTAAAATCTAAATATTGAAATCAAATTTAAGGGGCCCAGTTGTAGTTTTGACAGCTCAATACAACCTTAATGATGTTAATTTTGTTAAGATTACAGTTGAGTGGTTGATACTCCCATCATACCACCCGAATTCGTCAATAACTGTTAACACTTCGTGTTGTTCAGTTTAAGAGATAAATTATATAAGTTTATATATTATTAATAATCTCTCCGGATTAGGAGTATCATTACACTTGAATCAATATAAAACATAGATACTCATTTTATGGTATAAATATTACGTATCTATGAACGCGGCCTACGTTAACACAAATCGGCCTAATGTCGATATTCAGGGACAAGTATTCCTTTCATACTTATGGTAAATACGCAATAACGAACCGCAATTACTTTTATTGAACTGAAGTAAAAGAGATATAAAAAAATTAATATCTCTATTGCAAACGTGTAAATAAGATATAATATTTTCGTATGGAGACGAGTAAGAATACAAGTATTCCCCACCGCAAGTTAGACTAGCAGCGTTTCGTAAAATGCGACAAAATTCAGCACAAATACCACGCATAACGGTAGTCCAGACGAGGCAGTACTCTGATGACATACCGGAGAACGGCTCGATCGAGCTGAGTGTTGTTGGAAGTAGGGCAACATTCTATGAGATGGTGACACCTATGGCATCCAAAGTTCTCGTTAGCTAGCTGGACTACTGCTAATTCCTGGGAAGGGTAATGTCTGCTTGGCGGCAGGTCATAAAAAAACCCTTACTAAATCTTTAGTATGTCTTTTGGTATGTATTGAAATGAGAGTGATAGTGTTAGGGCGTCAGCCGGAGGCGATGCGTAGTTGTAGGACTCGGCGGCTGTTTCGTTATATGAAAGCGCGATGAATGGAATGAAAAGACATACTCCGCCGATCCCAGGTAATGGGAAAAGGTAAGGCAGATGATTATGAAGTAAAATATAAGATCTTATTGTACGACATCGTTGTTATCTTTTTATATTTTCTTACCTAACAAATAACTTCAGATGTAATTAGCAGAAAATTGTGAAGAATTCAATAAGCTTTACGAAATGTTTGAAGAATAAATATTACATCGACGCAATTACATAAACGCTATTGACTAATGAAATATAAATCTTTCTCAATATATAGTTTTCTTTTACTATCAATCCTAAGACATATTTAATAATACTTTTACCAATTATTATTACTATTAATAAAAAGGAACCGTCATTTAAATTATACAATGTACTTACTATACCAATGTTTTTCTTTACTTTGAATCTTGACAGTATTACTGTATGTTAACAATACATAACATATATTGCGAAATATTTATTTCATTGTTTGAATTTGCTTTTATTTTATATTTCTGTTAACTTATAACATTACTAGGTTCGCAAACAGCTACAACAGCAACTGTTGGAGTAGTGGGTCCTTTGTT
Organism: Megathymus violae; assembly: GCA_003671415.1. Lineage (NCBI taxonomy): Eukaryota > Metazoa > Arthropoda > Insecta > Lepidoptera > Hesperiidae > Megathymus > Megathymus violae. The sequence goes on from PDGT01000026.1 coordinate 4,535,483, forward strand.
GGGAGATTTGTGCACCGAAGATGCAGACTGTGCAGCGTTGCCTGGCGCACACTGTGCAAGAGGGGGCTGCGTATGCCGCCCAGGGCATGTCGCTACTGGTCACAGGAAGGCGTGTATTGGTAAGTATGAAGATAAATTATTACAAAAACAACGAAGAAGCTCTACGGCAGTAAGGCCGATTTAACCTTTTTCACTTCTTAAGATACCTTTATTTCCAAAAAAAATCAGCTCTTAAAGGCTAACCTTTCAGAAAAGATCCCTTGGACATATGTAATCTTAATAATGTCAATTAAATATAAAATCATTTGTGAAAAATCACTAACATCGCTTGTAATGTCGGTAAACATAAATAAAAGTAGGTCGAAATAAGTAAAGTAAACTGACAGCTTAAGCGCATCGATTTTCTTCACAGAGCAACTACCGCCAGTGAGTACAGAAGAGTACAGTGCGTGTTTGTCAGAGCCATGCTACAACGCTGGAAGTTGTATAGATCTACCTGGCTCGACATACACTTGCGTGTGCGGACCACAATCCACTGGATTGAACTGTGAATTTCTTGCACAGGACGGTACAGCTGGCCCTTATATAGAAACACCTTCCTTTGACGGTTCGGCCTATATACGCTTAAAACCGCTGAAGGCGTACCACAAATTGAACATCGATATTGAATTTAAGGCGTTCTCCGAGAACGGAGTCATATTATACAATCAGCAGAAACCTGACGGTACAGGCGATTTTGTATCTCTCGCTTTGATCAACGGATATCTGCAGTTTAGGTAAGTCACCGCGGCTTACATAAATTGGAGTATACTGAGTCTGGATTAGGAGCGTCGACCTTAATTTCTGATTTGAATAAATTGATTACTGAAACGCCCCAAAAGTGACGAGTTATTTAAGTATTCACCCTTCGTCTTTTCGTTATGAACTATTCATGTCACGAGTAACTTGTGATTACTTATTACAGTTCTATTTCAGTAAAAATTTGTCCAATAAATATAATACAATAATTTATAATGTTAACAAATATACATATTTAGTTGTTATTATTTAAGTGAAAATATTTTTATATTCTGTAATCAGGTATAATCTTGGAAACGGAATGATAGTTATAACGTCAGCCGAGAAAATATCTTTAAACGAATATCACAAAGTTTCCGCGAAGCGATACCATCGCGATGGAATATTATCAATAGACGAAATGGACGACGTCACCGGACAGTCGAGTGGTAACTTGAAAGCTCTGGATCTCGCTGAAGACGCTTACATTGGAAACGTACCCTCGAATTTCTCCAGGTAAATTGTAAGCCGTCATCGCGTTAACCAAAACATTAAAACATATATAAATATTGAATATTAAGGTATGGCCAGTATTAATTACATTAGTTTATTACATAATTTGAATAAATTAATAATCAGTAAAGAAAAATTTAAACATCTCTATGGTCCACTTTTCAGTGACCCTATTTGCCGAAAGTGTTTCTGATTCAATTCCCATCCGGAGCAAATATTTATTTATGACAATTAAATGACTGTTTTTTGATTTTGGCTTTTTGTTATATGTCATTTGTCCATGCCATACACAACATAGTCAATGGAAACCCTGGTGCGAGGGTGGGACTGTGTGATTATATACTTATTAATCAATACAAGTATTATCCACATTGTTATCGAAGTAATATTTTATGTAAATCTCGTCTAATAATAACTAATAAATGTATCTGTCTAGGGTATTCGATAATATCGGAACTCGAAGCGGCTTTGTCGGGTGCGTGAAGTACTTGAGAATTATACGCCATCAAGTGACGAAGAAATTGGGTCGTCCGGACTCATTAGTCGTATCTATAGAAAACGTTCGAGAATGCCGATCGAGTCCATGTATGAGTATGCCGTGTAGAAACGGTGCCACGTGTAATTCTATAGAAGGTTCTCTGAGCGAGTATACATGTAGCTGCCCTATCGGATTCCAAGGAGCCAATTGTGATGAGAGATTAGATCCATGCGAATCGAATCCCTGTGGATATGACGAGGGCCTATTGTGTGATATCGACTCGGACGGAGGACACGTCTGCCGTTGTTTGTTCGGCGGTGAAATTGGCTCTAATGGAAATACTTGTAATAATGGTGACTTTTTTTTTATCAACTTTTATGCGTTCTTTTCTTGTCGCCTTGTATTTGATATTGTTAGTCGAGAAATTAATATTATATAATTTTTTCTATATAAATTAAATGTGTTATCTTTTTATTAATGTTTCGCAGAAACTTTATAAATTAAATATTTTTATTTATTTTCTTTCAAGTAGTACTGGAAACATTTTGAATGTTACGTTTTTCATCCCAACTTTTAAAGTCCAAAGGTAAATTACGGTTTTCCAATATAGCGATCTATAAATAGTAGATTTAAAACGTGCCGCTAGTAGGTCCAAGCTGTTCTAAGCCGAAAGCACACATACATACGTTGATATTAATGTCAGTAATATTGGTAATGAGAAGGTTACGATGGACTTTTGCTCTACTTATCGTCTTTTGGAATTTATTATATCTATGAATATCCTGATTCAACGAAGTACTCAATTTAAAACGCATAGGTAAATCTTTTGTACTCGGGACAGTACAGTCTTTTCTTTATATTTCATTATTTGAGCGTAAAGTTGAATTTTTCTTTTAACTTCTTCTTTATCTGAAAGTATGTCGTCATGTGACAAATAAAGAACGGCTTTCAGCCTCTTTCACGTATTACATTATTTTTCTTTCTTTTCGTATATTCAATACGTAAGTCCTTTCTATTATATCTTAATTGAAAACGCTATTCAATTCCATATCATCTAAGCCTCATTTGTTTTCAGACGTAAATGTAGTCCAGGAAACGTGGTCCCCGCAATTCAATGGAACAAGCTACATCGAGTTACCCCCGCTTGAGGGCTTAGGGAAAGTGTTTCGTATCGAGCTCTGGTTTTTAACGAACCGATTCTCCGGAATGCTCCTCTACACCGGCCAGTCTAATAAAGCCAAGGGGGATTTTATAGCAATTAACTTGGTTAACGGATACGTACAGTTTAGATACAATTTGGGGAGTGGCATCGCTAATATAACGTAAGTTTATACGTAACAATTTAATGTTATTGGAATTGACCAATCTATATATTAGTTAATGCTGTAACATCAATCATATAATTATATATTTGAAATCAATAATCATTACCTATAATATTCATTTGGAAAAATTACTTTGTACAATTGTAGTAACATATACTAAAAGAATTAACTGAAGAACGTAATAGAAATAACGTTAATTACCTCAATTTACAAAATTATAAGCCCGTAAGGTTCAATTAGACAATGCGTACCATGGGTGGTAGATTAAAATTTCACGAAGTTTTATACATATACATGACATAAGTAAATATTATTACGTTCGAATGTACATTATGTAGAAATTTAAATTTTAGTTATATGTTAATAATAAAACAATAAACTAAGTTTTAAAGCAATTTACGAGTAGTAGTACAAACGCAAACGATTTTTTAAATTTGCTATGAAGTTGTAATATTTTTAATACAAGATATTAATCTTAATACAATTTAACAAATAGAAATGTTAATAATTTTATTGCGCTAGCGATTGTGAAACTTGGAAAGAGAATTTTAATTTAGTGAATTAGATTGTTCGAAAGTGTCTTAATTTGTTTATTACAAACGCGGTGAATTTCAAAGAGGATCTTTATAATTGTAAATGGAAATAGGTTCCGGTTGCTTCCTGTTTCGATTTGATAACTTAATTGAATTATTTTGAATTAAATTGTCGAGTACAAAGAACGTATCATCAACCTGAATATACGAGTACACAAGACTTAATTAGTACATTCTACGTCTATGTCATGTATTTTAATAATCATTGGCGTGTATTGTGTCGCTTGTAAGTGACTGGAATCAATGTCAAGAATTAGACCGTCATTAGGGTAATCTTATGACCATTAGGGTAAATGGTCGAAAAATGGTAAATGAACGCTTCTGTGTTTAGAAGGGTATGTTTAAGTGGCCTTAGTTTTTAAATTTAAGAATCAATCGTTCATCCATGTTGTAAGCCTTCTGGAGGGTCCAGTGCCTTTTGACACCTGGGTTTACCATCAACCTTTCCACTTATATGTACTGAAGTAGCATGGCTTAGGTTATCGGGTTTCTCAAAGTAGAAAGCCGTGCTCTGTATTAACCTATTAACAAACTACTTGAATGGCATGTCAAATATCGTAATATATTAATTTAACATTGTAATGTATAATTGTAGTAAAAAGTATATGTGTATTTATGATTTTCTAAATCAGATCTCCTGTAGCAATAACGAAAGGTAGATGGCATCGCGTTCGTGTAGCTCGTTTCGGTCGACACGGAAGTCTTCAACTGGATTCACTGCCTGTAAAACAAGCTCATTCACCGCCACCTCTTACCCACTTAGACCTGACGCTGCCACTCTTCATTGGATCGCTTCCGTGAGTACACGCCAATGTTACATATTAATACCATTAGGCTGGTTCATTGGTTACTGCTCAAAGTAGATACCAGTGCAGTGCCGTTTTCCGGAGTCATCCCAGATGCGTTGGTTAGTTGCTGAATTTAATAAATTGCTTTGGTGATAAACAAAGTTTTAAGAAAATCTACATATCTAACTAATAACTCTCCAAACTCTCTATAACGTTCTCAAAGATTTGTGTAGTCTATTTTACTTTGTGTAGTACGCTTAACCAGTATGGTGCACAATAACCTTAAATCGTTTCAATGAGGTGGACTACATTAGTTCGAAGCATTAACCCTATATGAAATACACACAAAAATAACATAGCAACAACATGTAGCATTATTTTGCAGGGTACCTGCTGGCTTAATTTCAAAACATATAGAGCCTATTTATAATCTCCAGAAACGTGAAAATAATTTCCGCCATCTCTGATGCAAAAATCAATCTATAGGAAATAATCGAGGGATGGGGGAGATTAAAATTAGCGATCGTTATAGGAAAATTGTGCCAACCAACATTTTTTATATTCCAGTTATAGAATCTCTGATAAAAGATTAACTTATTTAATTTTTATGTCAATACATGATAAACGAGCAGTCTGACTACCTGATCATTAATTTCGTAGACATTTAAACACTGTCTATTTATATTTCGAGGTAACACTAATGCTTGTATCTTTGAAAATACCTTGATTTATGTATTATAGTAATAGAAATAATTTTACGGAAAGTTAGATAAAATATATTTTTTTCAAAAATCTCCTATGATTTAAGTTAAGCAGTGCTACGAATCATTAAATAACATACGATTCTATCTTTATATGAAACTAAGGTAACGCATTAAGGAAGTTTTCAATCTTCTTTATGGCAAAATAAAATCCAGCTATTTCGCGGAGTGTTGTAATATGGACCTTTTTTCAGGGCTTATATCCGTCCGCACAAAATGTCAGGGGTGACTAGCAGTTTCATCGGTGCGATGCAACAAGTCTTGGTGAATGGGAATCCTTTGCCTCTGCTCAATGAAGAAACAGCTACATGTGCAATTGTACCTGATGAGGAGAAATTACCTTGTTCTACTAGTGGAGTTACCAAGTATATGGGGCCGCCATGCGGTGAAGGTGAGTCCAGATAATGCTCAGACTTCAACAATGACGCTATGTGTATTGTACTCCAATTTTCAATTCTGTTACATCCTGATTACGGTTATGCATCATGCAACTGGGTCGAAATATTGGCGTGCAAAATACATTATTCTCGGGTACAGTATTGTGGTAAAAATGAATACACGCCTTGACATTAGGTACAATATCATATCTATATAATATTGTAAGTATACTATATTATATATAATATTTACAATCGAATTAAGTCACAAAATCGCGTATTTGTTTATTTAACCCAAAAATACATATTTATTTTATGAAATCTTTAAAGTAAAATAGTATCAAAGCAAAAAAACCTTAAGTTTTACCTATAGGTGACAAATTATTTTTGGTGTCTTATTACAATGGCAACTTTATTAGGTCTAACACCGTGTAGAAACAATGGATCGTGTATTCCTCTTCTAAACGAATACAAGTGTATTTGCCGCGACGGGTACGAGGGCCGGAACTGCGAGGTGCAATTAAAAGTGGAGATGCTTAACGACGGAGCGCCCGTTAAGTTCGACGGAAATAATTACTACTCGTACAGAAGCAGAGGGGGACGCAGGTAAATGAGTGTAGAAGTTTGTTCAACTCTTATTATCTTTCAAATAATTCTCATAAAAGAAAATTTTTTTTTCGACATTAAATAACATAGGGGTATTCATCAATGAAGCAATCAGGAGTGATCGTGATACATTTCAAAAATAAATCGCGGGTTCAGTTATTTCAATATATTCCAGAAATTGCTTCATTTATAAGCAACCTGATACCGGGAAATTTATTTTGGTTTTAAACACGATTGTTGTAAAATGGCTAAATACTTGTTATTCCTAATGAAGAGGTTTCTTGGTATTTGAGACTTCTTTTATATTGTGTGATAAAATTATTAATTTTTCCGTAAACATAATAGACAATTTACTTCAAAAATTGATACAATCTGTATTATCTTTAACTCATTCGTTTAATGGACGTGAACACTTTTGTTTCAATTCAATTATTTCTCTTTAATAACAAGCTCGATTATGTAGTAACATTTCTATGTTTTCAGTTAACTGATTAAATTTTCCATTAATTCAAGTGTTTCTTATGTATTCTAGGGATGTTATGGATATGAAATTAAGGATCCAGATATGGAAACGGATATATGAATAATATTTTACCGTTTTCGGTTACGGTTATGGATATGAAATTATTTCGGATTATCCGACTGTTTCGGATAATTTCGGTTAGAGATATTAGATGATTTACGACTTAGAAAAAAAAATAATGTAATTACAGAGTTTGACTTTGTTTCCAGGTATCATGTGGTATTATATCAGCACAGAAAAAATAAATTAAATAACAAAAACTGTCTAAAATGAGAACGACGCGGCTAATGTATCGGCTCGGTCTACGTAAACCAGATATAACGTGCTTTATTTAGACTCTACTTCTATCCGAAATTATCCGAAACTTTTATATCGGATTCGGTTACGGTTTCGGATATATTTTTATTTCGGATATCCGATAGTTTCTGTTACGGTTACGGAACTCCATAACATCCCTGATGTATTCATCGCTTTGTTATCTTGTTACTTTGTTATTTGTTTTCTTTCCATGAAAGATCTGGTCCTAGGAGTTATATATTAGATATTTATTAGACGAAGTTTTCTTTTAATACTTATAATTGTTACCTGTGTATTTAAAACGCAATTATTATTTTGCAGATATTACTATTAACAAAACTAAGAGTTTATTGTTTCTCCTAAGACGTGATCTTTGTTAATTACTTAATTCATAGTGGTTGTAAATTAATTTAGAACAAATAATACAATAATAATGATGTAAATGTAATTTACAATGATTGTTTCCTATTAAAACTACTAATCTTCTACTTCTAGCTTTCAAACTAACACAGATGTGGGTGAAGGAGTCCCTGATGTAAGATAACATACGGGCTACACGTCACGTGATTTATTTTTATTTTAAAATCCTACAGAACTATACTTTGATTAGGTAAATATTGTTTTATATATTTCTGCTTGATTAATATATTTCGAGCAAAATAACAATTTGCTTTATGAACATCTGAAATGCTGCTTTCTTCTTTATTTATTTTTCTCATTTTATTTATGAAAATTAGCATGGAATGATCGTTACTAAACGATTAGACCTTCTTTTGTATACATTCATGTCCTTCTTGGAAATCATTATTTGCCTTTAATTCTGGTAAAATAAAAAAATATATAAAGATTCTATCTATTTTGATTTTACAAGCATTTCTGTAAAATCAAAGTATCATTATCATGATCATTATTTCTTGTAAAATCAAAACAAGTACGTATTTTAATTTTTAGACATTTCATTGATTTATTAACGATTACTGAATTAGTAAATTTTATCCTTTTAACGTAAAGTCAAAAACTTGTATATAATTGAAATCGCATTTTGAAATGCACACCAATAATTTTCCATTACAGTTCATGCCCAGAGAAATTGAATTCATTGTATTTCATGTAGTGCGCGTATTAATTTAAATAGTACAGCAAATTTTAAACATACAAATAGTATAATTGGTATAATGATATGTAAATTATCATATTATAAAGTGTATAAAATTGAGAACGTTTTATTGAATATTCAACAACATCATTAAATGTCTGATTAAATACAATCAATAAGTACGAGCACGTGACGGAATGTGGTTGGGTTCAATGAATTGGACTGAACGCTTACAACAATATTTGTAATATCACAATAAAACGACGGTGTCCGTCTTTCTAAAGGAATATTATTCAACTGAATTGCTTTTCTGTAAAATGGGTGGCAACGCTTCACGTTTTTTTTTTTTGAATAAATAACCAACCCGTCTTTTTTGCTACACCATCCTAAGATTACTTGTGTAACGAGTTGTTAAAAATCAATATGAGATGAAAACACTGTAGATATGTGAATTGAAGTTTTCGTTAATGTTTTATTAGAAATTATACTATATGTCTGTCCGTTTTAGGGAGCCTTTTCATTTGACATGTCATTGAAATACTCCAGAGAAATTGACTTTTAATTTCTGATCCTCAAAATGTAATTGCGTGTGATAGACGGAAAGATAGGCAGATATACCTCTCTTTCCTTTCTGTGTACTCTGTAAAGTACTGTTAATTTGTCACACGTACAATACTCAATTAAAAATCCTCTTAATATTTCAATGTCCACCATTAATTCTATATTTTACTTGATAGAATAAGATATCAAGGCCTAAGGCTTTTATTTGAATCAAATCTCTCTTGTGAATATTTCAAGTTTTTTGCTTTTGGTTTTTGGTTTGCTGTTCAATTATATTATTATTGTTTTAAATAACATTCGCAATGGCTTAAAGGTTTTGTTGATAAAATTTTAAGCGATATATTAAGAAGGTTATGAAGTTTTGTGTTCGTAAATGTCAGGAATTAGGATGAAGACATGTTTATATCATTCCGTTTGCCGATAAAACACAAGCGCTAATTATAAGTCCTTCTAAAAAAGCTAGGTATGTAGTGACACATTACCTTACGATATAAAACGAAGTCTTTGTCTTCCTATCTTTGTTAACGCTGTGAGTATAATCTCATAAAACGATTACAGGAATTTTCATAAAACGCAAGATAAAAAAAACAATTATTTAGGTTGCAGTCGCCATTCGTGTATTTTGAAATAATGTTTCCCGAAGGTGGTGGTGGATAATTAGTATATACTAAATTGAGATGCACCTAAGCATGCCGTATTAATATAATATTCTCAAGATGCTATAAAGTGAACATAGAGCAGTAGTCAGACCGAGAGATTAATACGCATTGATTAACGTAACCATTATAAATTTTCACATTAGGATATGCATTTTCCTACGGGCATTCAATTTCATTTGATAGTTGTTCATAATTATATAATTTTGCATGTCCAGAATATTCTCTGTAAGATTCGTTTACAACCTCATTCGCTGATTAGCAGTGTCATTATGCTGCAAATTGTGTTAAATCCATCACATCGCTAGAAGGAACGTGACTAAAGTATGCTTTGATACACGCGAACTACTAACGTCTCTACCTTGAAGTCAAACTTAAACTGAATCACATAACACTAGATAGTTGTCGTAAATTTAAATTACATTCTCGCAACTGTATATGGTTAGTTATAACAAAAGTTCTTACGAAAGCAGATTAGTGGTAGTTTGTTAGGGCGGTCAGACTTGCATGTTTTAAATTTCGGTTTTGGTAAAATTCCTTGTTTACCTTTAATATATACATCGATATTTTCGCCTTTTAAAAAGTTTTACTAATATATAAAGTCTTTACTTAAGTTGTTTTAGATGATAAATAATAAAAAACATAGTATTATCTACTTTTAACTTTAACATCCCATGGTCATTAATAATATTACTTACACAGAAAACATTAAAGTAGTAGTAATAATAATACATCGCACCTTTAGAATGGAAGTGACTTAACTCAAAATTCCTAAAATTACAGATTTTACTATAAATTTACTTAAAAAAGCCTACTCTTAAACCCCATAGTGAAAAAGAGCCCGAATTATGAGTGAGAAAGAGAAAAAGGGAAAACCTCATACATCAGTCTCTTTAAATTTACTCAAAACCATACATTTTTGAAAACTTTCTTCGTCATTTCCCATAAATTGCAATTTTTGAGTTAAGTCCCTTTCATTCTAAGGGTGCGACATATACTGAAGAGCATTTATTTTATTATTTTATGAATAACACATACTAGATACAATATTCAGTTCTTTTAAAACTTATGGAGTACATTTATATAGAAGTAAAATGCTAGTTGTTTGAAATGAGTTTGCCCTGGTTAAAACATACAATGGACATTAAAGTTAGGAAGTTGTCTTTTCATGAACAGATATAAACGCGTACTATACTCTTGATAATTATTCTTAGAGAAGTTTCTTAACAAGAGAACTCGCATTGGGAATCATAAAGATATGCCCAACTGTAAAATTTACACTGAAGCGTGCATAAAAGTTTCTTTTTATTTGAAGCGCATTTATGTAAACTGGAATGCATTTGAATCGAGAATTTGAAGTTTTCATTCATATTTGTTTTTTTTAATTTTATTGTTCTCGATGTTTGATTGAACGTCACATAATATTTTAGGAACCGCAGCATTCATGGCATCAGGTACGAAATCAAGTTTCGAACATTCAATGAGTCTGGTCTGCTATTTTGGAGGCGAAAGATCGGAATTAGACCTCGAGACTTCATTGGACTTGGCTTGTGCGATGGAAAATTGCAACTTATTTACACGGACACTGACACTAAGGAAGTGAATTCAGCGACACACGTAGATTGGTTCCAAAGTATCGAGTCGAAGGTTCGAGTCGACGATGGCCTCTGGCACACCGCCATCGTTAGGAGAAGAAAGAGACTCGCTATGCTACAAGTTGATGACACAACACCAGTTAGAGGGTACTCTCAATCGCTACTCGTACCCTCGAAAGCAAATCCCAAGTTGTGGATAGGTATGATACTTTCTATTTTGCTTTACGTTATTGTCGAGTTCTAAGCTTTGACTAATGTTCAAAGTTTGCGCCGATGCTCGTGGCGTGTAGCTTTGATATTCCCGTCTAAGTTTCAATCGTTTGTCATTCCCACTTACTTGAATTCAAGATATATTAAATTGGTGCAGACCATACCTAACTACTTATCCTTATTGTTGACAAATGTTGCTGAAAGCGTATTTTCTTTTCCATTTTCAACAGTGAGATGATGACCATCGTAAATCAGAACAACTCCACTTAAAGTGAAACATTGCATGGGAGCTTTCTAATATGAAGAATTTTGTTTAATTTAAGCAAATATTATACTGTTCAATCGCAACCAATTATGTACAGTTAAACAAAAGTCGCCTTCATTACGAAACTTCGATTTTGTATACGTTCGAAGCGTTCACAACTCCTGAGTAACGAGTTCCATCTATTCATGCTGATTTTATCATTGGGCCGCTCTTTTACACTGCTACGTATTGACTCTATGCTTATGACTTGCCGTCAATGCCTCCAACTCTCTATTTTTCTGCTCTTTTCAATTTCTCCCAATTTCACCTAAGGATGTAATTGCGGCTACACACAACGTAAAGTTAGATGTTTAAAAACTGACAGTTATAAATCCTTACGTCGATTAAAAGTAAGGACTTGTACTAGTAAGTGCTCAAGTCCTTAAGCCTAGTTTAACTTATTGTCTATGGATTGTGAATTTATATTTATTTTAATCGTTAGGTGGTTCGCCATCGTTACCTTTGGGATTGCCGGCTGCTCTATATACAGGCCTACGTGGATGTGTTGCCAGTTTGAAGTCAAGCGGAAAATACGTTGACATTACGACTCCTATTCGACCGATGACTCCCGTACGGTATTGTGATTAAATGACATATTATCATTTACATTACTGGGTGTGTTGATTTTATCACTATTAACTATTATAACTATATATATATATATAATATATATATATATATATAATTATT
>PDGT01000026.1:4547653-4580520 GCA_003671415.1 Megathymus violae
GTCAACCTATTATGAATAACGGATGAAGTCCAAAGTTCGATTTTACCGTCTTTAAAAGACCGGCTTGATTGATAAAAGTATTATTTGAGTTGGATAAAGTACCTGTTATAAAATCACCGATACATGTCATATCCGTTCCCTGGCGTTGTGAGTTTTTATTAATTTTAGCTACTCTCGCCCAGTTGTCAGAAACAATTCAGAACACCATGTGAGAGAGAATTTGCGTGGTTATTTTTTAAAAAGCTAAAACCGAGATGTATCACGCAGTTATGTGTTTGCTATGTTCGTCGTATAATATTCATGGCGTATTTTGTGTTTTAATTTACATATTTAAGAAAGTTAAATATCTTTTATTCTTTTCACTTATGAGTTTTGCGCTGTTTCGTAATCTTTTATATTAATTTAAAGTGAGTGCATTGCATTACTTACTTACAAAGGGCATGGAACGAAAAAAGTATTCATATTTGTAACCAAACAATCTGTTGCCATAATACGTTACGTAGTAGCTCTAAGTATTTTAGGATTAAGAGCGTAGAAAATACTTTTTGAAGCTGGTGCTTGAACTACACTTCAAAGGTAATAACAAAGTACATATATTAGAATGTGAGCATAAAGCTTATAGAGTAAACACTGTATAATTCGTTAATAATGAAAATTATAGCTATAAATGATTTAGATTGTTTCCTAAAACTGTTTTCTATTAAAACCATAGTAATTTTGGCAAATGAGTGTAGGTATTATTGCGACGGTCAATCCGTAAAAAAATATGGAATTTATTTTAGTAATAAGACATGTCAACATGAATTTAGTTGTAATATCTATTAAAAATATAATGTTATCTTAATTACCATAAAATGTATCGATTTTAAATATAGTTTAAACAAAAGTATTAGCTTTACATGTAGATTAAAAAAGTCAGAATAAAATAAATATAGTATGGTATGTTGAAATGGATTAATCAACTCGATACTACTGTGGTTGAATTTGGCTTTAATGTTAACATTCCATGAAGTACATATCGCATAATCGTGACGCTTATCTTGATTTGCTTCAGTTGCCCATATTAAATATAGGCAATTGTAAATAGGTGTCACTTTCGTATCGTTTTATTACACGCGACTATTTAAGGCAAACAGCGATATAACATAGTAGGTATAAAAGATCAGCGTTTGAATATTTATGCTACTATCGAATAATGGTACTGACACACATTCATGCTCCACACTACCACAAAACAAACTGGGCAATTTCTACGCAGTGACAACATGCGTGATATGATTTATCTGGTGCTTAGCATATTTCGGTCGTAATTCGACAGCAATTTGTTATTTTTAATCACTCGTAGAATCCAACTCGAATAGGCTGCATTTGTCACGAAAATCTTCTCGTACAAAACCCTTGTGCTCGTTGACGAAGTTATTTTAGCAATATGTGTTACCAAGCATACACACGCTTAAAATGACGCGGTATGCTATCAAATCTGTAAATTGTGTTCAAAAGTCTGATAATTGTCAGGACAGGTAGGTTTTCAAATAGCGATCACACCATGACGAAAATAACACAAGTACCTACCCCTTTGATCAGGTAAACTCAAGATTTGGAAAAGGCAGCGAGTGTCAGTTCAATATAAAAAACTTAACGATAAACCATGTTGGAGAAGGCCTTTGTCCTGTAGTATACCTGTGAAGGTTAAGATTGAAGAAAATATTGATACAACGTTACTTTTTAGGCCTGAAATTGTATGAAACATGTTTTAATACTATGTTATATCGGTAATATATGTAGGTTTGTGTTTCATAATACCTCTAAATAATATCATTCCACGAATTAATTAAACTAAATTCTGACAGTGCCATAGTTGTACAGTAGCTGATTCTCTTAGAGTTTAATTTATATGTAGGATTAAGTTAATGTTATAGTTAGATGTATTTAACAAACTAAATGCTCTGATATGTTATTTAAATAACTTTAAATGTTAGATTTACTGAATTTAATTAAAAATACATTATTTGTAGTCAGTCAATAAACAATTTTTTGTAGAACATTTTAATTTTGGGCCATTTAAATACACTCATTCAAAAAACCCTTACGTTGATGGTTTAAATATAATAATTGTTGTATTTATGCACTAATAAATTATTTCTATAAACTTTACTATACAATATATTCAAGACGAGTATGCCGAATACATCAACTTTTTATTCTCACTTTTTTTCGGAAATAAATTGCATTTAATTTCATACTTCCTATTATATTAAATATATTACGACTGTTGTCTATTAATTCCTATTATATTAAATATATATTTTTAAAACCTACAGTAAGACATGGTATTCATGAGGCCTTGCACAAAATTATCCACACATTCACGGTCCAATAGTCTACCATGTCAGCTGCCAAATTCATAACAAAACGCGTATTTAGCGACAAATCAATTGACAGCTGTCACCTCGAAAATCCCGTTTTCGATATCTCCAGTGAGAGCTCTATTTCTCTATCGTGTACGAGGCCATTATGTAAAAGATTTTACTCGATGCATCGCGCTTTGCTTCGTTTGAATTTATGGTATTTTTATTGTCACGCCAATAAATCGTTTGGGTCTGATAGAAATCACGTTTACCAATAATAACTTTTTATGGCTCCATTTGTTTATTGGATTTGTTGGTGCGGAATGAATTTAATACAGTTCGTGTCATTGAAATATTAGTACCTTTCAAGGTAAGAGTAAATAGGCTCTTACTATAAATGCGCTCGACCACTCCTTCGCCTGCCATTGTGTGGGACTATAGTGAAACATTAATTTATAAGAACTACACAGCTGTTATAAATGCATGTATGTTTATTTATGCGAGAATTTTTTTATAAGTGTTTAATATTTTACGCAATAATATGACAATATTAATTAAATACCATGACTTAGGTGTTTTATAGATATTTACTGAATATTTGTACTCGGTTTTATGGAAATTATGCTTGTGTACAACTGTATTCGTAACATTGTGTATGTAATATATGTACATAACTTTCGTGACTAGTTTTTTTTATAACTTGTTTTACTGTTATCTATTGAAAGTGCATCGATTCTGCAGATCCGTACTAATTATTGTTGTTTAAGTAATTTACTGATAACATTGTTAAACGTAGCTCAATAGTATAATTATAGTAATAACTTTGTCCTATGGTGAAATTTATGGAAAAGCTCTTCTTTCATCTCCAGAAGCAGTTTTTCTATAAACACAACCACGTATTTACGAGTAATCCTATGTAATAAAGTAATGTATGACCTTTTTAAACCCATTAGTTTTTTAATTCTTGTCGTGTGGCAAGGTTCGTATCAGAGCGAATGCGCTGCAACAGTGGAATTAATAACTTGAATTTACGTGTAAATTAATTTATTAGCTGGAATGTATGGTATATTCTATATATAAGTTTGATATAGTGTATACTTAAAATGTATATTTGTTCAAGTAAAGTAACAGTAGCATTTACGCATTTAAAATGTAACGTGTACTCCCGATTGTTGCGAAATAGCGGTAAAAACAACAATGATGAGTACCCGATACAATTTAAAATATTATGTCCGCGATGATATAAGTTTAAAATCATTAGCGTTTATTATCACTCTAGTACGCTTGAGCAAGTAAAAATAAAGCTAAGTTGATTTTCTACTTTATCTAGAAATCTAATTGTAATATATTATATATAAACTAATTTAAATTAAATGAACAATGACAATATTAAAATATTTATCTACACAGCATTTAGACTTACGTCATCTACGTACTAGATTGCTTCGTGGTCGACCGAAACATATCCGTTTCAATTTTAGATGATAGGTTAGTCCCCTACCCGTTTATTCGGATCATGTTCGCACGTGACATACACCCAATATTGTGGATATTTGCTTACAGCTCAGTGGCTTGGTATCAAATACTGTTGTCGAAATGTTAAATTTCAAGCCGAATGGACGGGAATTAGAGGAGTCTAAGCAATAAACCCGTAGTTACTACATTATATCCCGTTCACAACATATCTCCCATTATAATTTGATACACAGTGTGTGTTTTGATGTACCTATATTAGTTAAATAAATACTGATAAAATTAAATGAGACTGCAAGAAGTTTATTTTGTTTTTTTTTTCCTTTTGTGGGTCCTATTCTACATTTATGAGTAACGGTCATTCTTTGCATTAATGTATTATTTTAATTAAAATACATTTTTATCCTCACCCTCAATTCCTTATTACCAACACTGGTTTTTGCCACGTATTCATTAATTAAATAACAGCTAAGATTAGGGTTAGCATAAAAATTATAAAACGCCTGTTAAAATGATTAATAAATGATATGAACTATTAGTTAAAGGCAAGGAGTGATTCTCGAAGCAATGAGATGGTAGGTCAAGTACCAATATTTTAGTTCAAAGCAACATTTGTAAGGCAGCTGCATATAAGTGCACAATGTGCTCAAATGTGATAGTTTGGTGTATTAGGACCTTAACGTTGTAAGGAAACCCAATCTATTTTGAGAGTAGATCTGAGTTCAGCACTGGGACAGTTATGAGTGTAAATAATTATTATTTCTTGAAACCACTATTCTTTAATATATGACAAATAAATTATTAAATAAAACACAATAATTAGCCTTTTGCTCATTAGATTCGGTCATACAACATCACAATCCGAGGACTCGAAAGTCAGCGTCGAAATATCACACAAATCCCATTTTCAGCTGGAATTGTGGCAGCATTTGATTAAATAAGTAATTATTTGTGTATGAAAGTACAGGCAGAAACAAGAGTGATAGAACTGATTTTTAAACGTTAATTGATTACTGAGTAATTAAAGGACAGACCGTTTTACTCTTAGGGATCTGATTATGCTTATCCGTTAGAGTGAGTTGTTATCTATACATATAATAAAATTATAACTGATCGCTTCCTGTACATATGAGAAAAACCATTATTAAGGACCCTTATTAACGCAATAAAACCCAAAACTATAGGTGCTAGATTTTTTTCTCTGTTTGTCTGTTTCAATGCTTGTCTGTGCGTTTGTACACTCTAATCTCAGAAACGGTCTAAACGATATCGTTACGGTCTTCACTACTGTATTTCAGTAAGCATCACTTAATACTTAAAGTGCATTTCATTTCAATCCGTCCATATTTAAAAAAAATATAAATTATATTTATATATCACAGAACGAGAAAAACCCAATCCTAAAACAATGCATTTGCTATTTCTAAGCGTAAGGCGTAATTTTTCTAAAGCGAGTCGAGGGCGGTTTACTAGTTATACATAAATAGGTAGGTAGTCTTATGATTTATTTGTGCTACAATCATCGAGCAGACATGAGTTATAAACAACCATTAGAATTTTGTTATTTAAATATGTCATTATAAAAATACAGACATATTACGATACTATCATTTGCCACTAGCCCACTAGGTCCACGAGTACATCCTGTCTATTTCTGACTATTTCTACTACATATATGCGTCAAATAAGTTAAACCAATTGCCTTGTTCGGAAAAAAGAGTGCCAGTGAAACTGAAGTCGTTTCATTACTGTCCTCAGAAATTTAAGCACATTTGTGACGAAACTCAAATGAAAATGTAGCTATATTTAAAATTGGAATCTATAAGAATGAAGCTTATTTTGTTTCAAAATTAATATAAAATCATCATCGTCATTACAATCCATATGGTTCCACTGCTGTGCTCGGGTCTCCTTTCGCAATGAGAAAGGTACAAGCTATATTCAGCCACGCTAGGCAAGTGCGGGTTGGTAGACTTCACACATCTTTGAAAACATCATGGAGAATTCTCAGGTGTGCAGGGTTCCTCACGATGTTTTCCTTCACCGAAACAAGTGATAATTAATACGACCATAATTTGAAAACTTAGAGGTGCGTGCAGGATCTAAAATAAATAAGTAATCTAAAATATCAAAGTTATTTTTTTCACAATGTTCTCAGAGGTGTGTGAAGATTATCAAACCATATTTGACTAGTGCGACGAATGCGAACGTGGTTTTAACCTCATAATGTGAGAGGGGACCCGAACCTAGTAATGGTACTGTCATGTGTTAAGATGATGTTCATTGTCTACAACAATACTATAATACAGTTTCCTTTAAGATTTCAATCTGCTAAATAACAGACAAACAACGTTCAAGCACAGGATCTGTCGACTCGTAAAATTCGGGGGCGTGTTTTATCAACATCTTAATCAGAAAATGGAGAATAAATTTGTCTACTGTTTGGTAGACGTGCCCTTGACTACGAATGGGTGATCAAGGTGTCGCGAACACATTTACTGCGTCGGAACACGAACGCTTTTAATTTAATGATGCCAACGATTTCCATAAGAAATAAGGCTGAATGCGAACAAATTGTCAACTATTACGGAAGATAATTTACCGTTTTTATTTATTAAACATAAAGACAACCATACTATTTTGAAGTACTTAACTAACTTAGTATTTGTATAAATTACGCGGATGAAAGTTATTCTCTAAGTAGGTGCTATAATATATTGTACTGCACTAATATCTGTGACGATAATGCCTTGCCTTGAACATACTTTAAGGCAACAAACAAAAGTTCTTGGGAAAATGTCATATCTGAGAACAAAATAATATTTTGGGAGCTATGCACCTTTTCCTATTTTATTAAACGAAACACTTAAACCACCGTCTGATAAAGTTTACTATAAATATTATATTATACATTAGATACATGGCCTATGTCAATTCGGAATAAAGTACCTTACAAATATTAAAAAAATATTTCAAATAGGTGCCGTGGTCCTGGCAATGACCTTCCGCCTACACACAAGCTCACAAAAATCGCCCTCTCTCTTTATAATATTAATAAAATTTAGATTTACCCGTAGCCAGTCAGTATATTTATAGTAATTTAGTATTTATTGATATGTACAAGCAGAAAAGTCATACACATAATCCTGAAACAAGAAATAGGCATAGTTTGGTTACGTCTCCATATCGTCTTCAAAAGGTTCAGCGTCCTTTTATGGGGCTTCGAGTTCGTTTTTACAATAAGATTCCAAAGTTGATATGTGAGTTGTCCATTGGAACTTTTAAGCGACACATTAAAATACAGCTTATAGGCAAAGAATATTATAGTATAGATGAATATATCAATGTCAAGGACGCCTGGAAATAATAGTGTCAAATCCAGTTCCGCACAGGTTTAAACTTCCCATGTAATTAATTACCATGTGTTGTTTAAAAGATGTGCTGAGGAGTTTCTTTCGCCGTTTCTTCTCCTCAATGTTAAAGCAATTTTTCGAAACGCTAGTAGAAGCAATAAATGACATGCATTAGTGTATTTACAGAATACCTACATGATTAAATGATTTTGAATTTGAATTAACAAATTTAAGAATAGACGATGAAATTACAATTTTTAATACGCAACTTTTTTGAACTGCACATCTATTATGAGTTTCCGTATTGGTATATTATTATATGTGAATATACTTAAGCTACTTAATGGCAATTAGTCACCGCCACCCATTAACTAACATGCATCACTGACGTTGCCGGTCAACAAGGAAACAAGGGAACACTCTCACACTGTACATTAATCAATTCAAAACATTTCACATACTTTTGGTTCCAAGAGGATGGCGTTTACAAGCCGGTAGGCCTACCCTAATACCATGTACGAAAATCATAGTATTGTATTGTAATACCCAGTTAGACATGTAGCCTGTGAAACACTGATCTCTTACAATCTTGAGGATCATTTTTATCGTATCATTATCATCCATCGGCGTTTGTAGATCAACAACTAGATGTGTTTAATATCTTGATTTAACTGATATCACTCTCATCTGTCTCTGTTCAGTCTAAACCTAATATGTCATGACAGAATATATTGATGTACGAGCTGTCACTTTTCCACTTATCAGTCACATTGATAGAATTATTCCGAAAAAGTTGCAACAACGCGACAAACATACCAACAAAGACAAAAGCTCACGAAAATCGTAGAAAGATTTTCTTCTTTATACAAAATAGGCGCCCAATCATTGCGTATTGCGCACGATATTTTATAATGACAATGAAACGAACAATTTTAGCAGGCATGCATCCAAATAGACAATGGATAGAGTTATCAGTGAAAATTGTAGGGTGTGCTTACTACCAACTCCATCTCGCTTCACTTCAGAAAACAGTGTCTGTCTGGCATTAGTATTTGAAATTCGAAGCTATAGTAAAATAAAATAAATCTGCTTGACTTTAAGTACATGACATTTGCAACGTCCGTACGAAGCATTTGGAACTCATTAAGTAAGTGAAATTATTCGTTCGGAACTTACAATACTAATTTGAAGTCAGCGATCTCAAGTTTCAAATTAGGCAGGAATACACCCAACTGCGGTCTAGTTAAACAAAGGTTTAACTGTTAATATTTATTTTAAATTATAAAGGTAAATCATAAGATAGATAAAAGTTACTATATAAAGATAAATTGAGGTCACTTTAAGATATTGAAATGAATGTTGATTAGAACATTTTGGGCGTATTGGGGCGGTCTAGAATATTGAATCCAATCCCATGCTGGTAAGACAGGGTGTCGTTAGGGGAAACAGAAGCCAGCTTTCATGGTATGATTTCGTGTAAGGATTATATTATAAATATTATTAATTCATCAATATTATTACTGATATATTTCCGTGAAGCCTACCTGGCTAG
The DNA here is from genome assembly GCA_003671415.1 of Megathymus violae. NCBI lineage: Eukaryota > Metazoa > Arthropoda > Insecta > Lepidoptera > Hesperiidae > Megathymus > Megathymus violae. Next base: position 4,556,380 of record PDGT01000026.1, read on the forward strand.
CTACCATCCTTCTGCTCGTGCATCCAAATAACTCGTCGTTTTCCGGTTGGGGGCTTGAGAGCTTTCTTTCGTTTTCGTTACTATTATACATGAGCGCCTATGACCACTTACAATCAGGAGGCTCGCACGCTCGTTTGTCAGCTTTTTACATTAAAATAATACATGAAACAATGATCACGGTTGGCTGATAGCAAAGATGGCACCATCTATAATATGAACAATAATTAATGTACACGTACCAACGTAATGCACTAACTGAAGTAATAATAGCTATTTTAGCTATTATCATAGGTTACCTAACTTTGCGCTAATAACTTTTTTTTTTTAAATACAAAGTAAAAATACTAATTTAATAACTCTGTAATGAAAAAGTTACAAACAGAGAGAAGTTATTTTTTATTTTTTTATTTTTGCAATACTGAGCAGGTACTTAAACTTTCTAGTTTACCCCCAAACTAATGCATCTAAATTCTAATTATTTTATTTATAGCAGACATCTAATAGTCGGATGTAAGAGACGGACAGACTGACATATACATGAGTGATTTTTTAAAGGTTCCTTTTACCAATTAATGTTTGGTACCCTAAGACATTTCGAACAGATATAAATTGATATACTGGTATAATTATTTGATATAATGAGACCTATCTTAAATCTCAAGTTGCTTGAATTATTGTGTTGAAAATATTTTTTCCTTCTTTGCATAAGCCGTAAATCATTTGAGCTATCAGATTCCCTGGAGGCATTATTAGGAAAAATAAACAATAGACTTTCAACGCCGCAACAAAACAATAAAACAAAAGTTTCCGTGATATATAATATATGCACGTATATATAAAAGAATTACATATATCAGTAATTCGCTATATTGATTTTGACTAGTATAATGTCTCGACCTGTTAACGGCCCATTGGAGGAGGCGCACTTAATTTATTGAACTTCGTAATTTTGGAGTATTTATTTATTTATAACTTTTATATTATATATACCAGTACATTATAGCCTACGTCCTATATAGCCTATGAACATGTGTCCATCTGGAATTAGTTACCTTTCAGACAGTTAAATTATTTTTCAAATAAGTGCAGTAGCTCCAGAAGTTACCCTGCGCATACACAAACTCACAAAAATCACACTATCTCATTTAAAAATATTGCTTTTTACCAATATCACTGTTTACATGCAGTATGAAATTGGTGAGCAAAAGAGTAAAGAGTAAAGAGTAAGAGAGTAAAGAGAGTAAGAGAGCAAATAGTGTGTATTGTATTGTATAACTTCCGTAGCATTATTTACTTAACCGTTACGTTTCTTAGGTAACGTGAAGTTGTTTAGATGATACAAAATTCTCTCTAAGTCAAAACGAGGTTGGAATCATGCCACGTTTACAGAACTTTAGTTAAAAGTGCTTTTAAGCTAATGCTCTTTGAAAACAGAAAAATAAATCATATTTTCAACAGAAAAGGAACAAGAGATCGTAAAAAATCGCGTGTTTAGCGCGAACGTTTTATCACTCTATTAAAAAGCTGGTATTGCGAAAGTATAATAGAAAAGAGCTAAAAATAATTATTGTTCCGCACGTTTTCTTTCTTAGCTAAATAATGATTTAATAACGTTTCTTTTACGCGCTAATATATGTAGTATCGTTTAAATGTTTTTGATATAAACCGCAAGTCGGATTTGTTTCAGGTGAATTATATTAAGGAATTGAAGATACAGGGAAAGCAAAAATCTGTCTTACATGAAATCTCGATAGGGACCGGGCCTTCGAAACAACTAAAATTAAAACTTACTCGCTACTTGTGGCTTTATGGCTTGTTTTTACACTAGCATATGAGTCAAATTCAATTCAAATTCAAAATATAATCATATTATAAATCATATAGGTATTCTGGAAATACACTTATGAACGTCATTTTTTGTTTCTACCACCGTTTCGAAAATAATTTTCCCTTCATCTCCAAAATGGATAGGTATACACATACTGACTCACCTCCAAAAACTTTGTACATCTTCCAAATACATTTTGAAGTATTTTATTCTGAGTGTTTAGACTGAGTGTGAAGTGGACAAGATACAATCTTGGCGATTATATAACAGCAATTTCAGCTAATTGTTGAAAATATGGTCTAAAAATTTATCGTTATGATGACAGAACGTTTTTAAATTCCATATGATTGTAATGTGATACACAATCTCCAAATAAATATTTAAAATGAATACGATAAATTAATTAAAAATCCAGTTTTTGGAAACTTCACATGATACCTTTCAAATTTTTGGCCAAATATTTGTGTTAATAAATATATTTTAATAATGGATTTGTATAGACATTTTGGCACTAAGATTAGCCGTGTCACGTTTGGTATGATTTATGCTTTAAGGATATGCGATTTATGTGACTGGAAAAGAAACATATATCTCTACTTTTGCCTCTATCAGGAACGAAACTGGAAACCCTTAACAGTTAAGACGAGGTATTTGAAATACATAGCAATATATGATCTATATTTTAAATATTTTTCGGAAACGTGAAAAATGAAACTGTTTAGATTTCAGCAATATTGACATCGTGTAATATTTTCCTTCAACAGCATATAAATAAGACTAAGGTGAACATGAAAGTATTCGTTGCGAACAGATTCTTCGTCTCCCGAGATTTGCGTCTCGTGTTCCCGAGGCGACGTGTGGCGAATATATATACATACTTAAGTGTTCTTGAGGCTCACTTCAAAAAATTCAAGTAGAAATATATTATTTAAGGTTTACACCGCTAATGTGTAATTTCAGGTAAATAATAGATTGATACATGTATGCGTTATGTAGATAATTGCAAAAAAGTCTTGTCTTTCACTAAAAGGTTGCCTGGTACAGAAGGCTGCTACTACATTGTATTGTATCGTAATACACGTGAGATATTAAAATTGGCGATTAGCGAACTAAGTCTTTGGAGGTGACAGAAGCTCCTGCTTTGCTCGTAGCGAACCCTATAGAACAACAAATAGGACTATGATGAATGGCACCTCCTAGCGGAGGTAACTAGGATTTTGTATGACCCAATTTATTTCCGATGGTACTCATGCATGACACACAAACCGGTGCTTGTATACATACCGGGAAATATTCTTAGTGTGTTTCAAGCTACTTATGTACGGTAAGGTATGTAGGATATCTGAAAAGCTGTGGGCTTAACTGTACATGGATGTCGGTGACCAGTGTTTATCATACGCATCATATGCATTATATTAAAACTAAAAAAATAAACTAACTTTCCTATACTCCATCAGTTAGTAATCATTTTACAAGTTCAATAATTATTATTATAATAAAAATTTTCGTATTACAGAAAATCATATAAAAAAAATTAAAAAAAAAAAACGCTAAAGTAACTTTAGATTTTTGCTTGAATAAAATATGGATCTTAAAGGAATTTCAAGAAATCTTAGCTTCAGAGAGCTTTGTCGCAAAGAGACAGACAATTTCGTTATCTCTTCAACAGAGGCTGAAACAGGAGAAATGACCAACTACCAAAAAGCCTAATTTTATAAAGATAACAAATTTTGGTGTAACGTTTACACAAAAGAGACCCCTAAAATACGAAGCTGGGAAAGGTTAAGGAAGAAAATAAATTTGCGTTAATATATTGTTCCGACGGAAGATCACACGAACTAAGGTACTTTGAAATATGATTGTTGAAGGAAATATTATATCAACCGTAGGTTTTCAATATATTTTGGATGTACAGGTCCAAGAAGGTTTTCATATCATCGTATGTATTTAGCACGTCGGAAGACAGGTACAGGTTTACGTTAACGGTCCAACACCGTAATCTGAGGGAGTGCGATATATTGACATCAAGAACGACGTGGTAGCGCCCAACCTCAAAAGTGCAGACGCTCGCGAAACATGTGGATCATTTGGTGCGGATGATATTCGCGCCGATAATGGGCCTCATAAGTAAGTCGCTCAGGGGTATCGCGCCTCTCCACGGTCGTCCACATGAGGGTTATCTGCTTCCGTGGGAGCTCTTTAAGTTAGGCGAGTCATCGGACCATCAGGTGGTCGACTAACAGCGACTCTAGGTCACCTTATGGATAGAATTGCCCCAGTAAACAGCAAGGCCCGCCCCTCTGCTAGCAGAATGTAGTTCTCCCGAATTCAAACACGAGTAAAAAGGTAACTCTTGAAACCCGCAGATCCCCGTCACATACGCTAAGAGACCAGTAGCATAGGAGGACCCTTTTTTTTTTGTCGCAGGGGAATCCATTTACGGATGATATCCAGGACGCCCGGGTGGCAGTTCTAGACCTATGTCGGACTCGGCAGTTTGGGAGTGCAATACCGTACTAAACCTCTGCGGGAGCCTTCAGCCGCTTTAATTGGAGGGTCCCGGATCTGCAGGCAACAGGATCCCTCCAGCGACAGGCTGGCCTCAGCGAAAAGGACAGACTTCTCCTCCAAGCATAGGAGGACCCTTTGTTGTTGTTGTCTTATGTATTTTCTTCATCAGTCCTGAACTTACACAAATATTAATAAAATAATGGAAGTTCTTTTTAATTTCTGAGAATCAGAGACGCAGCTGTTTCATGGCAATTATATTAAATGGAACGAAATACATACCTACTATGATAAAATAAATTTTAAGAAACTGTATCAAAATAATAGTTACTACCTAAATATATTTAAATAAGTAGTCTAGAATTTGTTTGAATTACGCCACAAAGCACAGGTAAATATTTTGATATTTTTATACAAAGTTTCAAATGAGATGTATTAATTTGATCACGCCATTGTACAGTCTTTATACAGTAATTTAGACAAAATTAAACTTTTTCACAGAAAAATATTGAAAAAAACATTCAATGAGCTGCTCTCCTCTGATAAATTATTTTAAATAAATTATTTGTAAGTTTTTACGTATGAAAACAATATGGTGGTGGCAATTAAAACTGTCAAATATCATGCCTATAACTCTGTGGAGTTTGAAAATTTATATTTACGCTACACAATTATTCGATTGTACTTTAGATACATTTTTTTTGTGAATTGGCATCTTTTATTAGGTAAGATTTTCAGTAAGATAAGTAAGTAACATTTATTAAGTTATTAATCCGATATATTATATTGACGTTTGACAGTCATGACGTATATAGCAATAAACTGTCATATGCATCCGACTGACTATACGCCATCCGCCATAATGTTTCAGGGTTACAATATGTTACTCACAAATTGAATTATTTACACTAAACCAAGCTGAAATCTAGAATTTGAATAATAAAGAATGCTTTCGACTAATATGATCTACTTTCTACAGTTTCCAGTTTGTACCCAAAAATGTTATCAACTTCATTAACTCTTTGGAGTTATAATACAACATGTTATTTATATTTCATATCAATAATTATTATTCCAAAAGCATTTCAAAAATTTCAAACACCGAATTTGTCTAAAGAAAAATCTCTATCCACCACATACGGGTATATGTGACATAAGTTAACTTATAACTAAATTATTCACCAATGTCAGCATACATACATAGAATTCTAATATAACAATAAAGTTGAGAGCAATCCGAGCAGATACCAGTAGGTAACAGAAAATTGCTTTTCGTGACTCCAATAAATCTCTTAATTCCACCCCGGTGACTCGGCCGAACACCGAACTATCACAATACTGGGCGATCCATTGCGACGCGCGACGTACCGACTACCTGCTGCTTCGACACCGACTGCGTACCGTTTGGAGACTAGTCGGTGTCGATCGCCGATAAATAAAATGTAGAGCGCTTCGCTACACGGACATTCATCATGTTTGGTACATTGCTTTGTGCTCATGGGGTTAGAACGTTTGATTTACAACTTTCTACTTTGTACCAATATACCCATAAAATTGCAAAAAATTCAGAAATTTGATTTGAACTAATTATTTTTCACTATAAATATTTTGTCATTGTAACGTAAGATATTATATAATTGTTAAAAATATAACAGTATAAAAAGTTACTTCTTTTGTCTGTTTTTGCAACCTAGGCATTACATATTATTGCTGTTTTTATTGTTACTAATTTTTTTCAGAGTTTTATATCTGTAATACATTAAGATTATTACAATAAATTGTATAAAAATAATAGCATCCTTACGTACAACAAAGTGATCGCGTTCAGCACGCGGTCGCGTGAAGTAATATTTTTTTATGTTGCTTGTACACCTGCAAGAAAAATACAACAATGGAATATTTTTCAGCAAATCATTAACAAGGCGGTCTTATCGCTAAAGAGTGATTTCTTCCAGACAATCAAAGGGTAAACATTTAAAATAACAAGAATACCACTCGAAGTGGTAGGGTAGGAGATATAATTCAACTAAAGTAGTGTTAAGTATTATTAAAAGATAACACCAGTACGTAAAGTAATCGGGGATTAATTTTTTTTATAAAGATTGGATGTAAAGCTATTTTATAAATAGTTTGTGAATAACACAATTTCAAATGAGGGTACTCTTCAATAATAAAATGTTATATATAATTTAAATTAGCGTCTTATACAAACAGTAAAAGGATTTTCATTAAATACTATTTTACACTGGAGCAGGATTATTTTGCTCGAGTTATTATTCGTAAACTCAGGCAATCCTCGGGTGCACGAGAATTAAAACCGTTGTACAGCTTCCGAGTGTAAGAGTTTCGGCAGCTCATTAAAATAAGCTGGGAAACAAAACGTGGAAACTTATTATGATATATTTTTAGTGAATAGTTCGTGAATATACTTATTAAGAGTTATGTTAAAAAGCTTATTAAATTTGGCCATAATTACGTTATTTAGAAAGGTTAATGATCTTCTATATTCTTTACGGTTTTCTATACGGTATGTACTAATAATGAAACGTTTAGGGAGTGTTTTACAATTACATTTTATCTATTTTGATTATGCTGAAACATTCTATTTAAATTGTAAAATCTATGAAATAATAAATTACTTAATGTAAATTTACAGGTTTCATTATTAAATTACTTTAATTAACAGAAGTCCCACCTCTGTTCGAGTAATAGATACGTGTGTTCCAATAAGTTGTTTTAAATATATTTACAAAAGTTTTTATGGAAAATAAAAATATTTTGTAATATTTTTTTAGTATTTGTTGCTTAACATGTTAGTTGATTCAAATATTGACGAAGCTGATATGTTGTTAATTACTACAGGCACTGAAATAATGATTATTATTGTGCACATTTTACCCCATGATCGTTAAATGAAATTATAGACATTTAAAAAATACAAACTCTATTAAGTACAATATGGACGTAACATTGCGATAATAGTAAATTATTTTTGTTAAAAAGTCCGTTTTTGGTTGTATTGGACCGAAATTTTGTAATTTGGACGTATTGCCTAAAACACTTCTCCCAATCTCATGCTGGCAGAACAGGGTGGTCGTAAGAGATGACAGAAGCCAGTCTGCTTGATGGTAGGGCTTCGCATAGGGATTATATTATCAGTAAGGCTTAACAACAACCCACCTGATGGTAAGTAATGATGAAGTCTAAGATGTTGAACGCACTAACTTATAATAGCCTATTGACTTTCCTGTTAAAGACTCCCACATTTTTAGAAGGCGGCAACTTATTCCAGTGCGCATAAATATTGACGACGTAAGCCGCGCCGTCCATACAGGTGGTACGTTCACTACATAAGGATGGATACCCGCCGTACGTCGAGTTTTTCAATGGAGGATCGGCGATGTGGGAATTATTTCAAACAATTCCTACGCACACTCTCCAAAATGTATCCTATTGAAGACCGAGACACTGGCAACCCTCTACAACTATACTCAAGTCTTTGTAGGTTGGTTTCGACCAGATCTAAGTCACTAATGATCTTCTTCATCATGTCTCTCCATCAAGTCCATCACTGATAGATGACATTTGGTAGCACCAGTCCAAATATGATAATAGTACTCCATTCACGGTCGAACCTGAGCTTTGTATAGCATTAAAAGCTGATTCGGTGTGAAGTACCGCCGCACCTTCGCAAGAATCCCAAGAGTCCTTGCAGCCGCTTTATTTCGATGAACTGATCAAAGTTGAGATTAGAAGACACTTCGACTCCCAACAATGGAACACGGTCAGTGCATTCCAGGGATACATCCTCATAAAATAGGAACCAAGGTAAACGGGGTCCTCTTGGTACTAAACCGATGCGTCAGTGTTTTTGTGACGTTGAATCTCACAAGATTGGCATCACCCTATTTGGACACCACCCGAAGTGTGAGATTCATGCGTTCCACCATGGGCCCCGCTTTCGAACTGTATTTCATTCCTACTGGCCTAAGCATTCGGAAGGTATTATACAGTATACAAAATATATCTTATTGTAATGTTTTTTTATAAAAAAAAAGTAATTTATTTAAATATTCTATATCTTTTTATCTATTATTATTGTTATGGAGTGAATAAAAGTTTCATGAATTTATTAGATACTATAAGTTAGAAACAAAATTATAAATAATAGATTTCTGCGAGTTAATATATTATAATAGACTAAAATAATCTTTGATATTGTTTCATGACAAAAGGCAATTAAAGCATCTCTACTATAATTGGTGGTATCCAAATTGGATTTGCATGGACTTTATACCGAAAAAAAATCCAAAAATATTTTCTATTTTCCAAATTGAAATATTTAGGGTTTTCGTAGCTTTTCCTACAAATTATAGTTTGAACTCAGTAAGTTAATTATATTTAACTAAGGTAATTGTTTGCTAAGAATCGCTAAGAATCTTTTACCGTATTTTGAAAACAAGAGTGTGAGTTTTCAACATTACTATATGTTCAAAACCCGTTAATTTATTAATGGTATGATTTTTATTAATTTTCGGTTTACCATTCTAATATTAAATGTAATTAAAGTCATGAATAATTAACAGTTTACGCTAATAATTAACAAAAAGCTAATAATGATCAAAGACTTGACTAGATGTAATAAATTTTAATGAGGAATATTTCGTATGCCATTAAATTTTTTTCAACGTGTATTCAGTCACAAAAGGTTGATATTAAATTATAATTTCTGGTAATCCAAAACTTATGAATTAACGATACGATCTAAGGAGAATTTAATAGTTCAATGGCTGGAATTACAGTTTTAAGTTAATTCACGTACAATTAAAACAATTTTTATGTCAATTTCACTTACGCTATTTGTCATAAAAGCTTTATATGTGTTTCACGGAACGAAAGTAAAATTACATACTTTTAATGAATTGTTTCTCGTCAACAATTCATATTCTAGAACATAATTTTATATTAAATTATTTTGACTGTTTTCAAACTATATATATTTATCTTACGATCCAAAATTGACAATGGCACAAAGGCGAAATTAATTCTATAAGCATTCTCTGCCAGTCAAACTTCAGACAAAATTGAGAAGTGACTATATAGTGAATAGATAACTACTATTATTTCACTGTGTCTTCATCATTAAGTAAGAATTTTTTTTATTTCGAAAACTATTTCTCCAAGTTTGTATCTACTAGTAAAGATCATGATTATTTCTAGGTAATTCGTGAGCAAACGTCCCGAGTCGTGTATTGAGTCCACAAAATTAGAACACACAATTTAGCCCCACTCAAATAGGATATAACAGGTAACTATGATTTATGCAGCCACTAGTTTCGTAGCCAAAACTGTCGTCTTAGTATAGTTGGTGTTGTGAGAACTTGGCCTAAGTCGTATTTAACTTGTGTGAACACAGCTTGTATTGCAACCGCGCACCAACTAATTTTGACAGCGCGTACTTAGCTACAATTTGGCAACCGGTATTTCAAAGTTGCAGTAATACATTTAGTTTGCCAAAGCATTGTAATTCAAGAATCTGCGCACGTTTCGACCTACCAATTCTACAGCCATACTGCGACCGTCTTTAGTTACTTATGAGTTTCGAAGTAGCTGCCAAAGTGTACTTACGCATGAGATGTATTATTTTTAATTCAGGGTGTTGCCAACTCGAAGTAAGGTAGATTAAATGCTACAGTGAGAATGTATAGGCTTGCTTTTTGTATTAACACACATTACACCTTATGCCATATGTTTCAGACATACCAGAATGGCTTGGTCTACTTGAATGGAATTGTGTTACAGGAATTCTAAATAAAATATTGTATAATTAATCCTTAAAGACACACCTTATAACCGTCAAATATAAAATAGTCAAGTTTATTGTAGGATCAAGTGTATCATTATACCATTCCGTGACCCTTATGGTCCTTTGGCGATTATTTACCTAAAATAATTACCAACACTTTTGACACACGATACAATATCTCATTTCAGCGTCACTGACGCACAATATACCTTAGATTATGGTTAATTTAGATACTCACTAAAAATGTTTGAAAATTAGGGTATAAATATTACTTATTATATCTGGTGATAGACAAAAATTAAGTAAATTCTGCAATGCAAAAAACAAGTAAAAGATATACAGCTGAAAATGGATGGAACAAAGAAAAAAGAACATTTATTTCACCTTATAACATGAATACTGCATTCTTGTAACATGGTACATATATACATATTTTAACAAAAAAGAAAATGACTGAGCAGGAAATAAACTTAAAACGTAATTGTAGTAAACCGGTTAACGGTTAATCGGTGCTGCAGTAGCCATCAAATAACGAAAATGGGAAAAGGGAAAACTCAGCGGAGGTCGCTGTTTCTCAGTACGCCCATACAGGCAGAGCGCACAATCGGTGTGCGCAGTGCTGACAAGAAGAATTTGTCAAAAAAATATATAGAATTGAGTGGAATTGTAAATAACTTCATGCGTGTAAGCAACACTCAAGGAACGCTTTCGCAGTACGCCCTCCTAGAAATCCATCTAATTTTAATTGCTATTTCGAACACACAAATACTGTTATACACTTAAAATTATAGGGAAACAAGTAAAACTATTTGTTTTCAAAAGACATTAAAGTGAGCAAAGTGAGCCAGCTGGAGCAGGATTGAGTGAGCCAAGATACGAGATAGGCATAAAATTCAGGTGATCATATTTTATTTTTAATTTATTTCGTGGACACTGGTTAATAAATAAGTTTATTCGGCCAAAAATTGTATAATTGTATATTATGCACTTGGTCGCGGTATACTTGTAACTGCTCCGGAAGGTCGCGGTGCTATACGATGGATATTGTTTGATGCGTGGTGTTGATATCTTTAGTCCAAGTCAGCTTGTTATATAGATAAGGCGGCGATTTGAATTTAATAACACCAAATAATTGTGAAGCAACCGTCTATGTTAAAATCCTGACCTATAATATAATCTCTTATTCTGTATAAGATCTTGAGCAAATAGAACCACCGTAATGTGACTTTTAAAACGAAGATATTCGTCCATTATGACGCCTTAATTACGAGCTTCGGAGACTCTTTCATTCTCTTTCCCATTTATTATTATTATGGATTATTTAATTGTAATTTTAGCAAATGGCTTTTTACTCCAGATGTATGCTTATTTGACCAATTGTAACTTAGTTGTGGGTTTGAATTCAATTTGGCTACTGTTGTCTGGGTTTGTGATGGCTTACACGAAAGATATAACTACAAATCGTCAATAAAAAAGTGGCATTTACAGGGTTGTAATTGATTAAATATATATTATGACGTATGAAGAACAAATAACAAGGGTCCAAGTATTGAACGCTAAGCTATTCCTCTTTCTGTTACACGAGTAGTTCTTAGGACTATTGTCACCTTGCTCAATTGTAACATGCTATGACCGGTGCCGAATGTAGCTATGGAACCACTGAACTGTTACTGTACTAAACCCATAGTATGATAATTTAGAGAGGAGGAGAGAAATATACAGTCAAATGCGCGAGTGTAGTCAAAAAGCACAAGAATGGTGCCTTCTCCCAATGTCTGGGCAGTAAGCAAGTAATCGACAACATTCATCAGACCAAAACTAGTACTTCATTTACATTTGAAACCAGATTAAGTGCACGGCAAGATATCATTAGAGTCGAGATAAAGCGTTAATTGGCTGCAGGTTATTTTCACAAGAATTTTTGACATGCTAGATAATACACTAGGCCGCAAGGCCAGCAAGTTTATCTTTTTTAACGAGGTATTAATAATTACTGTAACTAAATCCAGATAGTAAGGTAGTATTAGCTTCAGCATTTCCAAGGATATACACTCGGTCTCCATAGCGTAAGTGTGCAATGATTACACTATTTTAGCAACTTCTAATTTACTAACTTCATGGAAATTAAACGCTGCTAAGCAAAACAGGTAGAACTCCTAAAAGGTCAGACTTGCAAGGGACACATAATTTGAACCTGGGACGTTTATAACCTATGTATATTGTTACGGATACGTTGAATTAGGACAAATCTATATTTACTCTAAAGCAAAGTAAAAAGTAGACTAGTGAGCTAATATTATATATATATATATATATATGTATATGAATCGCAATTGCGAGACAGACAAAATCAGAACAGTCGTTTATGCTACGCCGGTCTCGGACCTCATTACACCTTTGTTGAAGACATAAATTCCTACCACAGATGCAAGTCCATCTAACAACATGCACCTGCGAGAATGTGTTTATATCAAAGTTTATTTATTATACGTTCATATAAAACTGTCCTTCGTATCGTCAAAGCATTTTCATACATTAATAACATTCGTAAAGGGATAACACATCGCAGCTAATGGATCAACAGCGCATCATGACGCTATGTCAATAAATGCTGTGGCCTTAATGTTACCATTGTCAGTGTATCCATCGATTTCTATGCCAACTACGTGTCCATCGTTGTTTGCTTTTATTATACTTATCCGTGTTAGTTTTAACTTTTGTTACATATGCATTAGTTAATTAAGCTTAGTTATATTTATTTGTATTACTTTTTTAAGACTGTAAAAGATTCGGAATAATATTTAACAGACGTAAATATATATATTTTTTATATCATAATCACTTAAAGCTATTTTTATGAATACAAAATGCAATCATATTCATAAATTAAAAGAATTTTATTGATAGTATAATTAAGAGGTATAAAAGGTCAGTAAAGGTTATATGCAATATTATGTAATATTTCATAATTTTTTTTACTTCTTAATATTTACCTGTCTGTTACTGTTGTCTGTCTGTTGTTACTTATATCAATTCTCCTGTGTCTATAAAACCTGTCTTAACTTTATATAACATATAACTTTAACTAACATAGGTGTAGAATGAAATGATAATTATTTGTCAAATCTTATAACATAACAATTTGATCTGTTTCTATACTGATTGACAATTAAAATTTTATGAAAATATTAAAACAACGTGTCATAACTTTTCAAGGAAAGAAATAAAATATCCGGTCTCTGTTTTCAAAAGTAAATCGATAAGACTTCGACGCAGCGAAAGTTAATTTCACGGGCTGTAGGCGCTGCTTGAGCTCATCTCGCTTGAACAGTTCTCGCGACAGACGTCATTAATCACTAGGTGACAAATATCATTAGTTTTCTTACCGACCTTTGCAAGCTGCATACTAAACGGTCAGGCAACGTGTTTCATTACAATCGTAAAAGAAAGACAAAGTAATTCATGGTAATTCTTTTGCTACTGTATTGTTAATGTCATTATGATAAATGCTGGTAGTGGCAAACGCTACTAAAAATATATAAAATGATGAACCATTTCGGTTTACAAATATAGTATTTGTTGGCTTTATTTTAACTTGACTAGTTCGCTATCTATAGAATACGTATTAATGTGTTTCCATATGATACCCATCCATAGTTCCAAAAGAAATATATTATACATTTGACTTCCGATCACCCACTAAAAGAGACACAAACGGTCGTAGGAATAAAGAACGTAAATGTTCAAATACTTATATGAATAAATTCCTTATTTTGTCTTTAACAATGAATCTATATATTTTACCGATATATATGCTTTTTTGAATATTGTATTCACTAATTCCATCATTTTTTTTCATTTTTCTTTCAATTTCATGTGATATATGATTTGGTGTCACAATAATGAAAGTAGATAAATATTCGTCGATGAGATCTATGCATAACTTTTAAAACTTAAAAAGATGACGTAACATTTTTAATAATAATATAATATTCTGAATACCGTATTTGGAAACGGTTTTTTATTTAAAAATAATGTCTATTTTTCTAAGGTACTATATAACTAATATATGTGATATTTTAATGATCATGTAGCCTAATTGGTGAATAACGAGGCTTGAAGAGAAACGTATCGCATAACTTCCAAACCTGACTTTACTTATTTTTTGCTGTTTATAAGAGAATGAGTTTTTATAGATCATACAAAAGTATATTTTTTCTAGACGTACTTACGCATTAATAAAGTAAATAAATAAATTAAATCGTTGGCAGTAAGTTTCAAATCACATATAAATACATCTTTTTGTAGTATTCAAACGGTGCACATCGAAACGGGCACCATATTTCACAATAATCGCTTTCATCCCAGAGCCAGTATCGAATCGGAATTATATGTCAGTTATATGGAAGGTCTAAAGCCGAAGAAGGAACAGCGAAATTGTCTTTGAGCGCTGTGCAGCTCAGCACTGTGAATGGAACGTGTCCGCGCGATCCCAGGGGACAGCCGGGAACGTTAACCGGCTACATTCCTTCCACTTTTCCAACAACTCGTTCTATTTATCCGCTGACGAAATAGAAATGTTATAAAATTTTATTTGTAACGTAAAGGGGACGTACAATTTTATTTAAATATTAAAGATTGTTATTTCATATAACATATTTATGTTTTATTGGTATAATACAACATAAAAATGTTTAGTATATACATTTTTACATATTTATTATCATATTTTTCAACATTAACAGTTATATATTTATGAATTATAAATTTTGTAATGACATTTTTGAGAATCTAACGGCTTCACAAGCCAGGAAAACAGTAAAAATAAAAATGATTGCTTTAGAAGGAAAGTCATTTAAGATAAAGGTTTGAGACGTTATAATTGTCGGATGAAGGCTATTGAGTGTTCCAGTCAAGATTCAAATCATGCGAACAAATCTGCGCACATTCTATATTAATGTTTTCATCTTAAATTCAATGTATATGTACATTATATCTTAAAGTCAATATTTCTTTAAAAAACTAGAACAGTACTATAATTTATGTTCTTTTTAATGATTAAACCACTTCAATAATGAACATCTGTTATCAACTTCAAACACAAATTTTATTGTCTACTAGTGGTAAGTCTTTTTAAATGCAAGTATATTTTTACATTCTAAACAGAGTAGTTTCTGACATTCGTAAACATTTCAGGGTTTACTGCGTCAAAGGTGTAAGAAAGGATAACGATCGAGATGGAAAGATGACATCTGTAATTATTTACAATCTAGTGTCATCTGTCAATAAGTTATCCCTG
The DNA here is from genome assembly GCA_003671415.1 of Megathymus violae. Taxonomy (NCBI): domain Eukaryota; kingdom Metazoa; phylum Arthropoda; class Insecta; order Lepidoptera; family Hesperiidae; genus Megathymus; species Megathymus violae. Next base: position 4,571,821 of record PDGT01000026.1, read on the forward strand.
TCATAATAGTGTCATAGTCACAATGATCCACGCAATTCGGTCACGTTATAGGTATAAACAAGTATTAAGTTTATTTTTTTTATTCGCAAAGATATAAGTTTAAATTCATAAATAATACATCACGTTACAACTTATAATAGTAAAGATTCACTTTTTCAATTTAGTTACAGATGTTAGGAGTAAGCGAAAAATCTTGCGACTTTCTAGCATCATCGTTTCTTTTCGTTAGTAACAGTTTCAATCCTTAAAAATCCTTTACACGAGCAATTAGAGAACTGAATCTTGAAAAATGTCTCTTTTCTGAATGTAGAGGGAAAACGACGAAACAAATTAAGCTCAAACGTAGTAAATAATAAGACTTTTATTTTAGAATCACTCTTTGAGATCTTGAATACAATTTAGCAATAGTCTTTGACTCCATTTATATAAGACAAATTCAGTGTCTGATATTTATTCATTTTTATTATAGCATAAGGAACTAGCTTTTATGTACCTAGCTATGTAACTTTTATTTGTCGTCGAATTGAGATGAAACGAACTTTAAATATTAAGTGATGTTTACTACAATACATTAGTAAAAATTAAAATAAAATCGGTCAAGCCGTTTCTGAGATTAGCGCGGATAAACGCACAAACAGACAAAAATTCTAATAACTATTGTTTTGGGTTCTATCGCGTTAATAAAGACTCCTAATAGTCATTTTTCTCATGTATCCTTAATGTACAGAAAGCGATCAGTTAGAATTTTATTATATGTATATATAATTTATATTTATTATTATTATTATTGATATATATTTTATTATAGGTATATATAATTACACATATCACATATATAATTATATTATATCACAGAACGAGAAAAACAGCCCTACAACAATGTATCTAGATGCTATTTCAAAGCGTAAGATAGTTTTTCTGAAAGGAAGCAAGCGCAGTTAGCTAGTATAAAATATAATCTTTGTTCGTTTGTACACGATAACAAACTGTAATACAATCTAAAAGTTTCACGCAGCTTTTACTAAGATATTAATCAAAGCTGTTAGCAGTAAATACGAAAAAACACCTGGTAGAAAGTAGTAAAAATTCGGAAATTTATCCTTATTGCCGTACAACAATTGAAATATAGTTTTTATCGTAGCCATATGTCAAATTACAGGATAGTATTGCCAAGCCAAAAAGTATACGGTTGAAACCTCAAAGTTTATACATGTATACGATTAGATACATAAAACCCAAACAAATTATTCCAAGCAATAACGTTAACATTCTAGCTGTTGCATTGACTTGTATTATTACCTTGAACGACATAGAGGGCAGCACTGATCGAAAGATTGAAAATTAATGTTAGGAGCATTCATTAAAGTATTCATTTCGCTAGTTGTTAGTCATACTGTAAGTACAGTTTAACATTATTCTCTCAATAATCATGTTTATTAATTACAAAACGCCTCTAACAATACCTAATTTTCGATAAAAAAAGAAACATGATATACAATATAAACACATTTCTGCTGAATTTTAAAGTTTTTAAGTCTGTTGACGGTATGTGAAGGGGCGTAAGACCATTATGTAATTATTATTATTATTTTGTAGTATAAGTGATAACATAACAAACCAAATGGAGTTAATTGCTCCACAGCTTTGCGCTGCATGATCGGACGACAAGCTAAACTGAATGAATTACAAATTGTAACCTTGTGTAACAATCCTTTTGATGGTGACATATGTATGTATATTGACTTTTGATAATATTTTATAATCGGATTCTTTAGGGATTGTTATGTACACTTTCTATAAAGACAATATAAATAACAAAATAAAGCATAACATACATTAAGCAAACTGCGTGTGTGTAGGCAAAACAAGGTAAATAAATAGGTAAAAAACAAATAATTGGTAAACTATTAACAAAGAGGAGCGTCAGAATTCTGAGTAATTAGATATACATCAAGAAGTAGAAACCGTTAATCTGCATTAAAACAGCGTAACAGAATACCCTCCGGACTTCCTCAATTACAGCCAAAGAACCGGTAATAGATGAGGTATAAAATTAAAAAATGAATATAAGCTTTTATGAATAAAATTATTGAGAAAAAGGGTTTTGATATCATATAGCAAAACAATTTGATTTTTATTTCTTAAAAACTTAATATACTATATATATATATATATATATATATATATAAATTAAATACATATATATATATATTTATATGTATTTCATTCGGTTCAGTTTAAAACTGTTCAATATTTGAAAGCTTAATATTTAATTCCTGTGATAATATATATATTTTGAGGAGAATAATAAAAGAATAAGAGAAAAGAATAGAACGAAGAGACAGCTCACGTGGTAGTACGTGGTCACCGCCGCCCATGTACATTTGCAACTAAAAGACGACATGCATTGCCTACAAAGAAGGAAACAGTAAATAAATACGCTTGATAACACAGTTTGTAGTTCTGTAATCGATATATGATAAAAACACTTCAAACATAACTTTTAGAAGGAGCTTACCGGGCAAATTAAAAGCCCATTGCCATGTACCACATAGCACAGAGCCCAGCACCTCCAAAGGAAGGAATGACATCCTAATGAATCCTAATGAAGGAATGACAGCCTTGTTCGTTGTTCAGGAGGGTAAATTAAGAGCAAATGACGTTCATTACTCAAAGATGTAGGTAGGAGCTCCTTCTCTCATGAGTATGACAGAGTATGACTTATTAGTAAGTAGTAAAAAAAGTTAATGCTTGACCACAATCTCAGCTGATTGTACATTGTGATGAAGTCTAAGAGTCTAAGATGTTGATTGCACATACTTATAAAATCCTATTCACTCTCCTCTTGAAGACAGAACTATATAATAACTTAACACTTGAAAAGTTATAAAGTATTTTTGACAAGTAATATAAGAACAGCAATTGGTCTTGTCGCTAACGAGTCATCTCCTCCCGACGACCATGAGGTGGAGGATACAGAAGAAATGTGAAGGTGTGGTCCCTCCAGATTTACATAATGAAAGTAAATAATTAGAAATAATGAAAAATATATTGAAAACATATAAATATACGGATATTTATATGCATATAAACCTATATATATATTTTTTATGATATTCTTAATATTACCCCAGCAGTGGGAAATACGTAAAATAAGTCAAAAATTGCAATAGTATCAAGTTAAAGGATTCTTAAGACGTTGAACAGGTTCGTAAAGGGAATTCCACAAGTAGACAGCTAATTCGATGGATTTCGATGGAATGAAAGAGTTGAAAAATAAATTAGTTGAAGCTATAATTTAGAAAGTTACTGAATCTACACGGCCGAAGTTACAAGCTGATACTACTATGCGTGCGCAATAACATGTTACTCGCGTAAAATTCTAATTCCCCATCCGCTCCACGTAGCACCGCCCCGCGTACGCTCTTGTTTATAAGACGCTGACATTCTATCTATTTTTACACTGTACAAGCGAAACTCAGATATCATGTTATTATGTTCGCGTAATATATAATTTAACAGTATATCACAACTACTCATAAAAGTTTTACACTTACTTCCACTGAAAATCATAATCGGAAAATCCAATTAATTATTAATTATTTATTAATTTTTCAAGAGGAGAGTGAATAGGCTATTTATAAGTTAATGCGTTCACCATCTTAGACTTCATCACCACTTACCATCAGGTGGGATTGTTGTCAAGCATTAACTTATTTTATGTAAAAAAAAAATCCAAGTTATCTGGATTTTCTGGGGAGTTAATTCTTACATTAAATTTTTAACTACAGCTTACGTTAATTTTCACAATGGATGGCAGGATAAATTGATAACATTAAATGCACTGCTCTTGACATGTTTTTTAATTACATTGTATAATTCAAAAGAATTCTACAAAAGCAAGTGTTTGTTTAACTTATACGACACGCACATTAACATAAGTTAAAGTAGTTCATTGGAAATAAGGTATTGTATAATCACCATACGAGAAGCTAATTGTTCATTTGAAATGGACGTTGTTAGAAAATACTTTAAAATGAAACGGTGACATTTAATAAACGACAAACAATCTGTATTACACGCTCGTTTGGATCGTGAAAAACTCTACTAATCATTATCCGACGCAAATTAAGCTGAACTTACGAGGCCCAGCCACGGAACCGACGCTTAATGCCGACGGACATGCCACTGTAAGCGATAAAATTGTTTTTCTTGTAAACAATTCGACAGTAAATATTTCTTATCACTTACAACCATAAATAAATATTTTTTATCATTCTTATAACTTGTTATTACAGTTCATTGTTTTCTTTTTTATAATTACATGACGATTCTGTTGCTTAGTAAGGCATGTTGACCGATTGTTAAACATAAGGGTCCCACATTCACTTTTCGACATGATCGTGTTCTTCAAGTTGAACGATTGATGAACTTGAATATTTTAAAAATACAAGTTTTTTTTTTATTATTTTAACTTACGAAATCAGTTGTTTCGGTATAAAACTTGGTAATCCAATTTGGAAAAATTCAAGTGCCATAATGTTTCTGTTAATATTTGTATTTTCATTACATTGAAAATACTAAAGTACTGTAAACGTCAGCATATCACTTTTTATTTAAATCGCCTGCAGTAACAGTAGGTCTCGTAACAGTTGGCTGCGCTCTTCTACGGAGAAATGCACTCACGCCTCCGGGCGTGTGCACTCGCAAGTGCATTTACATATTGATCTGGAAATCTTAGTGTCTCTTTGACTCGGAAATAAAAGTGCTGTTTTCAAAGCTGAAATGATGGTACGTGAGTTAAATTTTCGGTACTTTTATTTTTTATAACATTACTTAAAGTACCATCAGTGGTTACTTTTACTCCAAGCGCGATGACGTCAGTTCCCTTCTAATAAAGGCTTTGTATCGCTCACTGGGATCCCAAGAGTAATCTTGCAGTATCATAAGGTTTTTTACCCTTCTATATATGACTGCCCATCTAAAATCAACCGTAAAAAATGTTTTACGTGTTTTGGTTGTAAAGTTAGAGAGAGGCCCATTTAAGAAGTGAGGTTTATATATTTCAATAGTCGACCAGACGAGACATCCGATTGTAAATGGTTATTATTGTTCTTAGACATTCGTCCCATCAAACGCATCACCGATCCATTCCCAGTCGAGAAGTAATCGAAGAATTAATTTTATTTACTGATTCTCTAACACTGCAAATGAAACACGTTAAAAACATATTATCAACGTTAAAAACTGTTTTGTTGAAGAACAAGTAATATCAAAAAAATCGAAGTCAATTCTTATTTAGGTCAAAAAAATATTTTAGTCACTTTTTATTAAATAATGATAATAAATATAAATATGAATATATATCTTTACGTCCTGCTACATATCTTATACAGGAGAATTTTTTTCTTCCATACAAAACTGAAACTGTATTAATGAAATGTACGTTTAAAAAAATGTTCGTGCTTGAGTGGATGAATAAAATAGTACTTTATTAACGATTGAAAATTTAAACAATATATATAAATATATACAGAGAGAGAGAGAGTGTAAACTAACAGAAGGAAATTAAAAAGAGCGGTAGTTAGGCAGACAGGTAAATAATTCGCACGATTGCGCACGAGAAACGTCGAAAATGAAGTGAGTGGCACAAACTCCAGCCATCTCCGGCAACAGGAACCTGATGCCGTTGTCCCGTCAGTTGTTCGATACGATGCACCACGAGCAAGGAAGTCAGCAAAGTATAAGTGACGCTACAACTCAAATGTGAATTCACCATCCATGTAAAGAACTCTTGTCATTTTTGCGAATATTTCTAGAAAGCATGATAAAAGAAATTATAATGTGATAGCGTGGACAAAAATAGGTTAATCAATTCAAGCGTATGTGGTTACATTACGTAGTAGGTAATAAGATATATGTAGTAGGTATCTGTTTAATTTATTTGCAGACCTAATGCTTGTTCATCCCAATCAAGCTGACATCAGCTAATTACCGATGCATAACGATGTTGCGGCGAGATTGCGAAAACCGTTGTTTCATCAAATACCTAGTTCACCGACCGTTACAATTTTCGGATCATTACTTTTATGTCATCAGCGCAACACATATGTGTCATTGATGTGATAGGTCTGTTCCCATAATGAGGGGTAAAGTGTTTTACTCTGCCATACTGTCCATGTGCGGATTGAAAGACTTCAAACATTTTTGAAAACATTATGGAGAATTTTCAGTTTTCCATTTTTTCACGTTATAAAACGTCACTAAAGTAATTGATATTTAATGTCTAATATCTAATCTTGACAAATAAGAAGAACACGATATGAACTCAGTCTCCCATAGGAATACAATATTTAAACCGCTGGGTTGACTGCTGTCATTATTAGTCTTACCATGTTAATTGGATATTTAATGACATTAAACATTATCTACTCCACTTTTTACATAAGTTACTTAGTTATGCGTTTATTCATCTATTACTTTAAGCTCTAATAACTGGAATAATCGATTACATCATGAACGTTTAATACACAATGATAAGCTTCAAAGCTATGAATATAAGTTTTAATATTACGTTGCGGTATCAATTTAAATGTATTACTATACCTGATTTGCTAATATCTGGAATGTTAATAATATACATATCTATTCATATAATAAAATTATAATTGATCGTTTTCTGTACATTAAGGATATATGTGAAAAACTATTATTAGGGGTCTTTATTAAGGCAATTGAACCCAAAAAATAGTTGTTACAATTTTTGTCTGTTTGTATGTGCGTTTGTGTACGCTAATTTCAAAAAAGGCTTAACCGATTTCATTTTGACTTTACTAAAGTATTGTAGTAAGCATCACTTAAGGTTTAAAGTTCATTTCATTTCAATCCGCCCATGATTAAAAAAGTTATAAATAAATATAATAAGTACTTCTAATTCATAGAACGAGAAAAACCCAGCTCCAATAAAAAAAAATAACTTGTTTATAAAGTTACCAACGATATTGAGTTCAATTATAAATCAGATAACAAAACTTATATTAGACTATATTTAGATTGTGTATATCAACGAGGACCCGTAATTACGGTCCTTATTAAAAATCGCTGTAAAGTTAAATCCTAAATCCGATGATACTTAATAGTTTTCGTAGCAAAGTAAAAGATACAAGCAAATATACTTATGTTCGTCAAAACCTCTGATTTAAGAAACACAAAAATTATTAGGAGGGGATGAATCTCTGCAGATGAACTTTTTATAGTACTGATATATACGCGTAGAAAAGCTCAAACGTGTTCGTTACGCGTTTCCGCTCCCGTTTCGATTCATTCATCATTTTTCACTATTGATCATCTATAAGCTCGTGGAAGAGTTATAAAAATATTTTTTTAATTTGAATTGTACCATATAAGGGTAATTTACCTCAAATTGTTACTTATGCGCAAATACAAATATTACAATGATATTTTATGGTTTATCAAACTTATTTAACGATTAATGCACCGGCCGAAAAAGTACAGCAAATAATACATAACAATGTGCAAGGGTACAACTTGTTTTATTTAAAAGTCTCAATAGACCCGCAAGAGTAAACCTAACATAAAAAAATCAACTATAGAGTAATAAATACGTACAATACATAAATACAACATATATATACCTAAGTATTGTATACATAACAAAATATAGTGTACTTTAACTACTTTCTTAAATGAAGATACAGGCACAGATTTATATGCCTGTATATTTGCTGGCAGAGAGTTCGAGAGTTTGACTGCGTGAACATTGAAGGAGTTGACAATTAGGCGCAATGTTAACAATGCCTATTTGCCCATGACAATTAATGAGATATTTAAATTCTTACTTTTATTTTCATACATTTATACACACTATGTATTAAACCGAAATCAAACGCTAATTAACATACTCACACTCCCACTATAGGATACCCTGTGTTACGGATGGCATGGACATACACATATATGGCAACAAACACCCACGACGCGAGAACAACCATTTATCTGTCACATAAATGTCTGCCCTGATCGGGAATCGAACCTGGAACCCCTCGCTCGGCAGGCGAAGTCACTACCGACTGGGCTATGGAGTCGTCGATAAAAGATTCCTGTTTTTGAAATTGAGCTGCGAAATCCTTAAAATCAAAGTTTACCTTTATTATTCTAATACCTGCCATTTTGAAGCTTTTAAGTGCATACTTTACTTGTCCTATATTGTTTGTTGGGGTATTTCAATCGTAAGATGAGAACGAATGGTAAATTAACCATTTTAGTACATTTCTTTTTTTAAGTACCTATTTATTACATTATTATTTTATTACAGTAATATTTTCAAACCTGAGTGGAACTGGCTGCAAAGCTGGTTATTTCGATATGTCGTTTAGCTAAAATACATTTCAATTTCTTGGTGTCATGGATGCAGGAAATCCACACGACGGTGATCACATTCCATCGTGTTGTACGTATGCTAATTTAATAGTAAATTATCTATCTTTGGTTACAATACTACATGCAGGTCGAGTCTTTGTTTCGTTAAGTACAAAATGCAATTACCTACGTCCCTCGCGTCATCTCAATAAAGTAGTCAAGTTAATTACATGTTGTAGAAATAAATGTGGTCTTACTTTTTTTTTTTGTTTTCGAAGGGGAATCCCTCAAAAGGTACTCGGTACCTTGTCGGGATCTGCC
>PDGT01000026.1:4580530-4603930 GCA_003671415.1 Megathymus violae
GGGGGGACAAGCTGTTCCGTCCCGCATCATTTGATCTTAACAACAGTACCGTAGTCCTACCCAGGGTCGTTAGCCGGACGGTTCGAGCTCCCACTCTTACCGCCCACAACCCCGAAAGTCCCCTCTTAGTCGCCTCTTATGACAGCATTTTTAAATGTTTTTATTTGTTATTTGCTTAAAAGTGGTATACTGCTTTTCAGAAGTTTCTGGACTGATAGGAATTTCACGAATACATATCGACCACCTCTTAAGAGTTTACGATCTTGGTCATCTATTTTGGCTCTGCCCGGCTAAATGAACTCATTCAAATTTTTACGTTTTATAAACAATTAAATATGCGTACTATCCCACCCAAACATACAATTTTTAAAAGTATATTATTAAATACATAATGATTTTCTCACTTAGTTTTAGTTTGGAACCTATTACAGGTCCTTACGAATGTCGTATAGAAAGCGCTCCCTCGTCGCGGACGTCATTTAATAAAAACCTTGGATATGCCGAAAACTATTCGAGCAAACACGGCTAAACTAAGAAAAAAGAAACGAAAACTAATTTCAGTAAATGCTTACTTTTAATATACATTTAAGCACAAGTATACTCTTATTACGAGAAAAACAGGAGTACTTTGTTTTCTACACACGTAAAAACACGTTAAGATTATATATTTTATTTATTTAAAACAAATTTAACTCGATATTAAATAAAGAATGAGAGAGTATATGGTTGCGAATTTATTTATTAAAAAAATGGTAGTACCAGTAGAAATAGATCACACCCAAGTATAACCGCGGTGGCGAACCAAAACGTTGATATTCAGTGCAAAGTATTTTGTCGCGTAGTTCGTTCAATTAATATAAGATAATAAGCTAACATTTAACTTTGACGTGAGTAATCTGTTACATATTCAAAAATCATCGAGTTTTAATGGTTTTGAAAAATAAAAATATTTCTGTATCTATTAATTTTTTTTTATTCAACCAGTTGCGAGGTTGTTGATAATTTTCGATTTATTAATAGAAGATACATTGTGGGCACATGAAAAGCAAGATAAAAGATGAATTTAAAATTCTACCAAAAGTTACGAGTATATAAATTTTTACTAAAGAAATAAAACCATTTGTAACAAAGCCTATTTGGCCACCGAAAGTCTAATCAAAAATGTAAACTTTCCACCACTTAGGAAGGAGACTGCAAAAGAAAATATATATATTGGGTAACTCAAAGAAAATCCAAGTAAATCCAAGTTGGATTCGCATGTATTTTTTTTATTCAAGATAATTGGGGGATTTAATTTAGAAAAAACAATATAAGTACTACTCATGAGAATAATTTAATGACATTTAAGAAAAAAACAAAACGTATTTCAAAGAAACCAAAGCGCTTTGACGCAAAACCTTATACATGTGATAATTCAGAAAAAAAAATACGATTGTACAAATTATGAAAAATGTCAAGTAGAAAAATTAAATATTCATAATGAATTACAAGCAAAGAACCTTGTTGACAAAAAAGTTGAGGCTCAGAAACAACAAAGGCTCAAGTGGTGTAATGTTCTGTCAAAGCTCGCTCAAAGCTCTTCAAAGGTATTTTCCAGTGTGCGCTGAATCACTGAGTCCCTCCGAGCACTTATACCAAATTAGTAGCGGCTCTACTGCACGGAGCCTCGTTGAACGAAGCGCGATGAAGCGTGCGTTCCAACCTTTTAAGTTTTACCACTTCTCATAGTATATAACATATATATATATATATAAAAATAAAAAAGTATACACTAGCAGTAGAGCCATTTTGAGTATTAATTTATATAGTAAAAACTCTTTTTCATAACAATGCATTAGCTAACAGGTTAGAGTTTAAGGGGTCCATTTAAACTGTATTAGATTTTTGTGTTTTTCACTCACGGTGTCACTACGGTGGCGAGACTTGACAGTTGACACTTGATAGATGTTATGATAGATTAGCCGGTCAACTTTACGTCTAGGTGTGACGCACGACACCTTCACGTACCGAACTTGACGCTGGTTTCACCTTGACATAAAGTAACCACTGAATTCCACACATGAGTTAATTTAAATCCATGATCTCTATTAAAATGTTTGGGATGTTCTTTGTTCTCAATGCCCTCTCGTACAAAACGTGGAATGTACCTACTAATGTTCAGTCGGGATCACCCGTGGGCTATGCAACTCAATCCGGTGGTTTAACCCGGTTGCAATCAGATCTTTAGAGGTACTGTGGATTTCTTTGAGTCATTATATTGACGGCGCTGAAGTGTTGTTTTATCCGTTGAGAGATTGCTAGATTTGTTTCACCAATATAGGAACTACCGAAACTGCAAACAACTTTATAAATTCTTTAGCACTGGTATGGAATAATATCGTTAGGTGACTGTAGGTAGGCTGGTACTTTTCTATACGATGAGAAAATATCTTTTACGTTTCATTTTCTACTAAGAATCCTAGCAAATTGATCAGTTATCCCTATGATATAAGGCAGAAATACCGTTTGCTGTTCTGCTGTACTGGTAGCACACGTCTATACAAATATCTTGATATCTTCTTATAGCCATTTTATAGCGAAACCTTTTTAATGTGATCAAATTCTTACCTCAAATAATCGTCATAATATAATTATATCGTAAATTCATTTTGTTAATGCTTTAAGCAATCGACGCCCGATATTTCGTTTGTTAGTGCGATTTGCCTTGAAGGAATTTGTCCGTGTGTGTGGGCTTTCCGTTCCGATTCCGTGTGGCTCCTCATACCGCCGGGGTGTATTAATGCGACATTAAGAAATGCCAGCCTCCAATTTTTTTCCGATTCGCAAGTAAAAGTGATAGTATAATATACAAAATTTAACTAATTTTTACTAAAATAAATTTGTACTTGACTCTGTCCTCCCTTTAATATGGTGAAAACATCATTTAAATATCTCCTCCATACTTGAATACAGCTAGGTCCAGTAAATCAAAAATCTTGAGTACCCGTAATAATAATAATGTATTGTATACGTAATTATATAAGATTACAATCATATTTAATAGGTCCATCCATCTTGGAGGCCAAAGTGACTTCTCGTGCTCCACCCTGCTGAACAACTTCGAGTAGATATTTACTTAGGTATCGTCTACTTCTAAAAATTTGCCTGTCATTACTAATAGCGTTTGTAATAAATTATTTATCATTTTACAATCATTTCTTCCATTCGTTAATAAATAACTAACACTTATTTCACTTCTCGCACGAGTAGAATGAATTTATCTGTACATAACTCCAAAAATTGGCAAAACAATACTAAATGAACTTCACGATAGGAATTAATTGCTAAAATTTTCATTAATTCACAAAAAGTGTTCTCAACTACTCTTGTAAAATATTTGTGATCAACAGTGTACGTACAATAATTACAGCTATTTAACAAATGACTCAATCTTGTAAAGAAACGAAATATTGGATTAACAGGGCTCCACCGATCTTTAACGCCTCTGATTGTAGTGAACCTTGTGAAAGAACTAACAATGCTATGGCTCCAGACAGGTCCCTGTTCAAGGAAGATGGGCTCTGTATTCTCCAGTTAAATTCGGACTTTACCTGTGCACCATGGTAACATTTTTTACCTGCATAAGTAGTTACCACCCTCTTTTTATACCCAACAGTGAAATGTTTCTAAGGTTGCCAATGCGGAAAAGAAATAGTAATAGTCAGAAAAGTTAAAACTGTAATCATCAAAGATCTTTGGAAAATGTCTGTCCGAGAAAGTCTTTAATTTGCGGAGTTTAAAACTAGCTATTGTTCACCCTAGTAGCATTTAAAATAAAACAGATCCTGTCTGTACAGCTGTACAATAGCTCATTCAGCTCCTAATGCTGCAATTAGAACGAGAAATACCAGTGAAAGGATTTGTCTTGCACTAAAGAAGGCTACTGCTGAATTGTACTAAAGAAACTTCTTTCTTTTGAAATAAAATTCGAATTATTTGCCGCATTTCCGGAAAATTTGCTCGTGTTTATTTTGTTAGTTATCATTTTAACCGTTTTAATTGTTCTTAATTGTGCAACTAGAACTATACAGCTAAATATAAGTTAGAAATGCTAGATGTAACACGGTACCAGGTTATTTTTATGTTATTCAATTACTAGACTAAAGAAAGGCCGTTTTTACAAATATAATCTGTTATTTTATTAGTGCATTGTTTGATTTTTTTGGTGATTAATGATGAATGCTAATTGGAGTTTTATGTATATTACTGTAGCAAAATTTGCTGCAAGTGTTAGTATGATACTGTTTGTACTGTACGAAAATTTCACCTTCAACACATGTTTATTTTTTTAATAATTTTGTTAATTCTTAGGTTTTTTTTGAATTGTGATATATGTAAGGAGATTCTTTTATTTTTGAATCCGATTGATATCTCCTGCTTGTCATGCACCGTATTAAATAACGAAATAATGGTACATTGTTTCCCCGTCGGGGTTCTCTTGGTCACGTACAATTCACTTTAATCCCAAAGGTATTCGTGTTTGATCATATGGTTTTTACTTCCCTGGCAAGTTACCTACTCGAATTTTAGCATCTAATTAAAAATTAACCGTGTAATATTTTTACGTTTTTAGTTTGCATGTTTGAAAAGCTATTGAATAAATGGGGACTCGCTTCCTATTTTGGTAGCAACACATCAATTATGGTTGATGACAAAGACCCATGCGCAGAGATGTCTAAGTAGACATTGATTCGATGGTAAGTGCAATCAAGTGGTCGACCTTTTTGTTTACCCGCCATTGACATAAAACGTAAGCCGCTTCAAATGATCTTGTGTTTCATTTTTGTTCTGAATCCTCTGAAGTCGATATGTATCGGTTGATGACAGTATAGTAAAGTCACGGTTTCTACTTCCTTTTAAATAAAATAGCAAGAATAGGTAAAGAAAGGAAAAAAGTATTTGGAATGCGGCATTTAACACCACCATATTAAATATAAAATCGTAAGGATAACGAAACCATTTTCTTTAACTTCCTTATCTCAAACTCTTGCGTGATTACAAAGTTTGCCTTCGAGTTTTTATATGAAAAGTGGATTAGGATTTCTTCCATGTACCTAATATTTCATATTATGGTAGATCTGGATGATTTATAGGCCAACTTCGAAAACTTTCGCATGTCATCCGCGGATTCTGGGTGAAAAATTCTAAAGAAGGTTTAAACTTTTTTACGTTAAAGGATGATGGCAGCCAACCTCGTTATAATATTTTATGCAGTTTAGCTGTACTTGCGAAATGAATTTATGAATCATTGCATGTATGTATATTATGAATTGAATTAAATTGTTAAATACAAAAAAACATCTTACGGAATATTTCCTAAAATCGAACAAAGGGTAGGTAAATATCTTAAATATTATTAAACTAATCTTAAACTATTTGCTGTGATTTAACTTACTTCTTTCAATAGCATTTTCATATTTAAACGTTCATAATACTTAAATTAATATTTACACTTTATGTTTTAATAACCTAACTCTAAAATCAGCTGAGAGTGACTTGTAACTTAACAAAATTTGCATGTAGGATTCAGCTTTGACATTTGTAAAGTGGCAACTTTATACACTAAAATTATCTCATTTTCCAATTGTAATATCTGATGTTTTTGAAAGGCACTTTTTGAAAGGGTGGCAAGTCAATCTTTTGATGTAGTTGATCGTTTCCGACCCGACGCATCATCCCCAACTGACATTTCTTTACACTATTATGTTTTGACTCCCAAAACGAATAATTTTACAAATTATGGTCAATGACGTCTAGAATTTCTGCTATTAAATACACAAAAATATATAATATTGGCACTCTCTACCTATCGTGGCACCCTTTATCAATTTGTAATAAATCTGATCTAGACTAACAGACGACGGGCAAGTCGACCAAGCTCCAAGTCTTCCACGAGAAAAGTGAGAACTAACCTAACAAGGCGCGCTAGCGCATAATTATTGTAACAAACGTCGAAGTAAAATACCGTCGCGACCCTCTAACCATTTCTATTGTGCATTAATTTGTTTAGTGTACTACCTTCAATATAGTTGTTCTATTAACTTGTAGTTATCAATAAATAAATTAAGTTAAAGGTCAAAAGTCCAAGTTCTTTCTTGCTGTCTTTAAGGTAATGAAATACTGTCAAAGGTCGTTTCTTTCTTTTATGAATGCAATATTCAATAGTTGTTAAGAAACCAAATGAAATTTGTCTGGTGGTGATTAATAGCGTCTGTCGCGTGGACGCAGGCACTGGATACCTAGTGAAATTAAGTTTCGCCACGTCAAACCCTGTCAATTTAAATTAACAACAAGATAATTCCAGGTGGTATTCTTTATTAAATTTAAAACTCATTTGATACCATTTTGAAGTAAACTTTACAAAATCAGTCAAAATGATATAAAAACGAATATAAGTTCATAAAAATTACATTGCAAAATATTAACAAAAGATTACCGCTATGTAACGTTATCTTCCAAATAGCTTTAGTTAATTTTTTTGTGTTATACATTCACAAATAATATAACTTTTTATTTACACCAAAGAAGTACGTGTATATTATACACATCTTTTATTATAAAAATAAGCTAGACCCATGTAATTTGTGAAACTACTATACTATTAACAAATTTGATAAAACCGCTTTAGTTAAAATTCCAGTTAGTTTAAATAGTTTATTTACTTGTACAATGTGCACAAATTGTAGCCTCTGTGATAAGTAATATTAGTACAAACGCATGGCCCGCCGAGTGTGAGCGGAGACGTGAGTGCATTTTGTCGTCGGGAAACCCAGCCAACCGTGCCACCATATCAACATGACATAAGGTACATTGCACACTTCCTAATGATAATATTCAGTCGAAAAATACTAAAAAATCTTCACGTTAATAAAACGTGTTGTATTTGTGTTGTGTTGTATTGAAACATTTAAAAATTAAATTTTCTCAAGTAAATAATGAGATTTTAAGTGTACGAGTAAAATATTATACTAACGCTATATTAAATTGACGGCAACCCCTATAATTGGTATTGGGTATTAGTTACAACTAAGAGTAATATTACAATATTACGCTACTGTTGCAATTTTAAATAAAAATATAAATAATAATTTTACAATCTGTATGATATATATAAACCTTAATAGTTAAATTCTAAATATCGAATTCGAATGCAATTTGACTTTAAATCAAATTGAAGCGAATCATAAATTTAGTATATGCTTTGTACATAGAAAATAAAGTAACCTGGCAATTTTAATAATTCTCCGGGTTAAATGCACTTTTATGTTACATAGATTTTATGTATATGCTATTTATCCTATGTCTTTATTTAAAATTTCAGCAAACATTAAAAATAAAATGATGTTAAATTAGCAGATAGAGGAGGTGCATATTCATATTAAAAACACTAAATATAAAGTTTCACTGGATGTCAACACGATTTGATTATAAAATAGCCACAGAAATCAAAGATCACATTTAAAAATATGTAAGTTAATGTAATATGTACTTTAAGTGCCTTATAACGCTCTTGCGTCATCTATCACTATTATATAGTTCGTCACTTGTTTTGTTTTAAATTTACCGAACTAACAAGTTTTAATATGGAATGTTGGATGTTTCAGTACTAAGTTCGTGTTATTTACAGTCGAACGTGTGCAGTAGAGGTAATGTAGAAATCGCTTGAAATGGAATAGCTAAACATTTTCCCGTCAAAGATGTTTCTATCGGCTTTGAATATTGATATCGTATAAACAACGAAGGTCTGGAACCAACAATTAATCTTTTTTCGTATTAATAATTTTTTTTGGGGTATTAATTTAAGAAACTTTCCCCAAAGTTCCATTTCTAAGTCCTCGCCTTTCACCCTTCGTTGTTCACTCTCTTAAACAACAGATTAAGCAAAAACGTTGCATTTCCTTATAAGGAACTAACTTACATAGGACAGTACTTTAGTTTCCTTGTGCTAAAACTACTATCCTCCTTTTTAATATCAAACGTGAATTGGGCTGGTTAAATTGGGGATTATTAAACCATTCATTATTTCATACAAAAAAGTGGTATTACCTAACAAATATATAAACGTAGATAAGGAAATGATGAAACCAAGACAAACTTCGTACAGATTTCATTCACCATATAATATTAATAAATTATAGATGTGGTTTCTCAGTTTAAATAATAAATTTCTTCGAAGGTTTTTAAGAAAAGGGGTCGTTGGCCCGGAGCGGTTTCGACTACAGCGCGAAGCTTTCAAAGCTTTTACCCCTCCTCAGTACTATAACTGGAAATTCGAGATAAAAGCCTTTTAATAACAATATTTGAATTTGTCTCGAACCTTTCTGGTTTTGTGGTTTTCTTTAATAACAGTCTTTAATCCAAATGCGTTCGACCTTTCAAAATCAATATTCGATTCCAATATATTTTCCTCGAGATAATATTTGTTACGGGTTAATAGGCACACAGTTTTATCACCTGTGACATATCGCTTTTATTAGTTGTGTCTTTTATATAATATAATATAGTTTTCTGGATTTTTTCACCCCGAGGATACCATATCTTAACTATTATTTAGTACAGTATAAACATAGGTTAAGTGAACAAAAGTACTAAATAAAAAGTTATATTTGTGTTCCGCAACTATGACTCTTTCATTACAAATGTGAATTAGTTTATATAAAATATACGTCCGTCATTGAGTCATCATATTTTAATGTGAACAAAATGCATCGTTTTCGGCACGGCATCAGTCAGTCAATAAGTAAAAATTGAACGTGACAGACATATAGACTAACAAACACGGGTGTCATCCTTTTCACATCGAAACTGTGAAACCTAAAAATGGAAATATCACAAAACATTCGGAAATGTCTTACGTTTCCTTTAAAAATCTATAGCCTTAGTAACGATTTTCATATGTGTATTTTAAATCCTAAAATTTGTAATTCGTGACATTATAATATACGTATGTCGCATCAAAATTTGATCAATTCATTAAATTCAAAAAATTTCAGACAAACAGAAATGTAAGTATAGTTGATAGTATCAGGCGTTACTTTGCACCTTTAAAAAAGTACATACCAACACCCATACCGTCACCAACACGTGTTTATAAATAATTGCATGTTTACGTTTGTGGGAGGGACGGAGGTTTCATGCGTGTATAGAAGTAAATATACCATTATACATTGTGCTTGGGGATTGTTGGAAAGTAAATTAATAGTAATTTAATAGAAAAGTAAGTAGTTTTATAAGGGTTCTTTTTTTGGATGTACAGAAAGGAAAAACTTATACGAGGATCAATCAATTTCTAAATAAGAATTCTCGTTTCGAAAATCGACACAAAAACCGAGCGTTCGCTGCCTCATTTATTTGTGACATTTTCATGCAGAAGAGACATCGTATAATAATTAAATTAGTTAATGGCGCTTTTTCTGGTTTATTTTAATTAAATATATTAATGATTAAAAGTTCTGCTTGTGTTTATACTTGGACGGTCATATTTTATTGAAATTTCTGGTAATATGCTAAAATTAATTACAAAAGGCGTACGGAGCCGCGTAGCACCGCTCATAAGCTATATATTACACCTAAACAAGCGCTAATGGTAGGATTATGTATTCATGCAATTAAGTAGAGTAATATATAGACAGTAATTAACTTATCTTTAAAATTATACTTCAAAGTTAAGTTAGTTAACCAAAACTAAAATTCAAGAGTGGTTGGCAGTTAGTGGAAGGGCGCGTTGTGATAAAATGATTCGTGTTTACATAATAATCTAATACAGTAAACGTAAAAAAATCTACTTATTCCTTCTAGTGTACTGGAAAATAATTGGCCGTGTAACAGACAGGCAGATAGTCCTACAAATGAGGGGCTTAGTTAGATATAGGGAACCAAAAATATTATAAGGGTAAGGAACCCTGATGTTGTGTCCTTGTTTTTCTTATAAATTTCAAACAGTATGACGTAAATAAACATTAATTTTGTTAATGCGACAAGGTTAAATATTTGCCATATGAACACTCGCGCACTGATTCAATTTACTTCGTATATAAACGCCATCGTGTTTATATTAATGGAACATCGTGTTTATATTTGCGTAGAATCCGTCGTATATTTAGAATTTAGCTATTGGATTATTTTCACGCCTTGTGTTATTTAGAGCGAGAATCAGTACGCAGGAACTTAGGGATTTCTTTTTAAAATCAGTGTGAAGAATATACAATAGTTATACTAAAATACTCTCTTGTTTGTAATAAAAAAAGGATGGCGTGATGTTAAACCTCTAATTCCTTGTTATATTATTTGATACCGATATTGCCAATATGAATACCGTCATATTTATAAATATATGTTTGTCATCGTTGTACAAAATTTTTGGACCACTTGGACGTATGGAAATCTAGAATTAGCTGAATCATGTTATAAGGACTGTCAATCGATATATTTACCCAACTTATAACCTAAATCAATACTTATAGGTATGTGTGATAAATATGAAAATATATCCAATATCTGCTAAAAACGATTAGTGATTATTTTATGACATTTTCTTCGTGTTCATAACGTTTCTTGAAGTGAAGCGGGCGTGTACTAGAGATGTATAATTTTAAATTTATCTGCGCGATAGGTACTTTTTTCAGTAACAACAGTGGTCTATGCTGCCGCATGATGAATTTGCAACCAAATAAAAAAATAACTACGTATTTACATATTTCTTATTTCTTCATTATACCACAACATTTTTATTAGTTGGTTTGAATAAATCGTTTGGCTAAAAGTTTTATTAATGTGGTTATACAAATATATAATAATGACATTTTAATTTATTAAGTTCTATAACGTATTTCTGTCGCAGCGACAGAGTGGCAGTCAAACAATATAAGCGGTTTTTTCTTGAAGTACATATATCCCCTTGACGACACGGCTAGCTTGTAGTAACCAATTATTATTAGATATTAGATACTTTCGGCGAGCCTAAAGCGACCGATCGTTTCGATTACTTGTTGTGTTTTTCATCACTTCAAGTACCTTGCCTAGAATAAGACTACATATATAATTCACAGAAAGTCAATTTCAGTAACGCTGAACAAATCGAATGGTCTAATACAATGAAACTAGATCAAACTGGCTAATTTGGTCAATAAATGACTGTAGGTAAGTCTGAACGTTGCATTTAGGGTGCCACGCAGAGTTCCGAGTCAATAATTACCCGATAGTTCGTAATCAGGGATTCAAGCTTAATACCGGTGTGGCAAAACAATTGGAACTGAAATTGTAAATGCGACTGACTGTAAAGTTTGTGGGCATCCAGCGTAAATTAGTAGGAAAAGTAACCGCTGATTCAATTGAAATCGCCTCTACTGGCGGAGTAAAGATCGAT
The DNA here is from genome assembly GCA_003671415.1 of Megathymus violae. Taxonomy (NCBI): domain Eukaryota; kingdom Metazoa; phylum Arthropoda; class Insecta; order Lepidoptera; family Hesperiidae; genus Megathymus; species Megathymus violae. The sequence goes on from PDGT01000026.1 coordinate 4,591,935, forward strand.
ATGTATAATTTGTGTTATTTTAAAATGTTGTTTTCATTTATAATGGTTCCATCCATTTTTGAGTCTAATACAAGTAACCCTGTTCGTGGTCTTGGTCGTTGCCTGGCTACCTACCACCTACCTTTAAGAATCAACCTTGATATGTCATTACATGTTCCGAATACAGTATCGGAGAGCTACTCGTAATTAAGAATTGAACTCTTTCGCACTTTTTTGGTCTTCTTCTTTTCCGATGCCTTCGGTATCACGAAGCTCCATCGGATCGGACGAGCAGTTGTGACCTCTTATCATTAAGTAATTTCTCTCACATGTTGGCTATTTATATTGGTTGCATGTTAGCTATTTAATCGTCTACGGCATACGACATTACGGATACACATAATATAGTGTACTGTATGGTGCGCATATTTTCAATTCAACATTTATTTTAACATCCCTAAACATCAAATGACAGCGAATAAAGGAATGACAATAACACAAAGAAAAGAATATTGCCAAGAGAAATTAATAATCCAAATGTAATTACTTGCAATCCTACTTGGGATTGATTGGTTAGAAAAGACAATTGGTATAAATTATATTATCTTATTTAATTAAAGAGTAATCTATCATATCACTGCGTATTCTTGGATCCTAATATATATCGTAGTAGCTTTCCGCTTTCCATTTAATTATTATCGTTTTCTCTTTTAAACATAAAATGAAAATATGATGAGAAAATCTGAAACTCATACGGTTAAGGAATTTGATATTAGTGAGTTGTTTATTAAATATTTTCAAATTTCAAAGTATTTATGTTTGTCTTTACAAAGACGCTTAGTACATAAGCGTTAAAGGAGAATCTCTCGGCATCTTACGCGGCTTACATAACACAGGAAAATTAATCTAGAGCATGTTTATCACACAACATGACAGCATTATTAGCGTCCCGATATTGTCACTAGAAGGGGCATTTATGTGTTATAAAAATGATTTCATCGTGAAAAATTGTGTAAAAATGCATCTACGGCTAAAAAGCAAAATTTGATGTCTTATAATTTCATATATTCTAGGATCATTTACAAATTATAATTATCGAAATAAGACAAGGACTTCATACGTGTTAGACTGAGTGCGGCCTTTTCTGTCAGACTGGCTTGGTACCGACTGCAATTATGTCTTGCAACACTTTAGAATTATGTCTATGTAGATTAATCTATAGCTAGCAAAATATAATGGTAGTTGCAGTAGCTACCGTTTTTTCATTGCGGAATATTATTTTCTTATTATATTATTATATTATATATGTATTATATTATTTTCTTTCTTTCTTTTATAATTGATGGTAAGAAAAGGAAATATAAGCATTCAAAATGACTTTTATTTTAGGTAATATTTTACAAACATATTCTGGAATCCAACATATTTTAACATTCTACCTATACATTAATTAATAGATCATTTAATGATCATTAACGACAAACAATTTGACTACAACGCCATCAGTCGGATCTTGGCAAAAAACATCATCCACATAAAGTAGTCAGTGTTATAATACTGCTATTGAACTCAAATAGTCAAAAGAAATTAGTTATAAAATCATTAACAGATCGATCAGCTATTTTGTATACATATAATATTTGGTACACGTTATAGTAAATAATAAACGAGAAATCTTCATTGTAGATCCAACAAAATCATCATGTTAAAATATAATATTAAAATTTAAAATACATGTTTATGCCTTTTACGATTGTTTTTTTGAGAGAAATAGGCTAATAAGTTAATTACCTTTCAACAAAATTCAATTGACGTCGAACTCCCAGATTTTTATTGAATTAGCGACCTCAAATTTGAGACGGAAAACACGCCGCGTATTCATGACTTGCTAATTACGAAATTATTATTTCTTGGAGTAATATTTTACATTTTATTTCTTATTGCATATATATGGAAACATTACTCCTAGTATTAAAGATTCTTATCATTGTAACGAAGACTGTGAAAACGAATCACAAAAGTAATTCGTAACTCATATCGGTACCTACTATCCTGTAGTTATTATGTTATCACCCATATTCTCCATATATATTTATATATTTGTGTGTATTTCTATGTCTATATGATTTATATATTTATCTTGACTAAATAACGGACGAAGTATTAGGTGATTTTTTTCTAATCACTACACTCGTTACCTTTCGGATTCAACCCGACAAAACTCATACTGGATGATCAGTTGCTTTACCTCTCTTGCTAGCTACCATCCTCCTTTCCAAAATAAACCGCTAATTTATTTTCAATAACTTTCAGTTACTTTGCTGAAAAGCAACCACCATTTGATTTAATCGACTCGTTCTTGGATGGCAACGTATCAGGGTAAGTGTGGATGGGCAACGGTGACAATTACTTACAATTATGTGCTCCTTTTATCGATTTTCCGACTGCGATTATTAACGCCTATTTATAAGCAAAAGAAAACATTAAAAGTACAATACACTTTAAGTATAATATTTACATTTTTTTTCTATAAAATACAGTAGTATATACTTACAATGATTGGATAGTTCAAAAAGTTTTGAATATGGTGATTTCCTTTATACTTAGTCTTCTTTATTACTTGTTTCTTTTAAAGTACCGCTAATGAATGAATGTACATCAGGGAATATTCGGCGCCATGTTTCTTAAATTAAAATCTGAGCCCGCATTTGTCGGATGTCTCTCCCTTTCTCTGAAAGTATGAAAGAGAGCTACAGTTGTTTGAAAAGTAAATATCCAAGCAAATAGTCGTGTGGAACAGTGGACATCACAAAGCAGGTCACGCGCGTCGCCGATCTAATTTAACGTTACCAAAAAGTTCTGGTAGAATTTCAACTGCCGGAATTAGTTTGTACTGCTACTTTGTAGCAGCTGCGTAGGCCTCTACAGACTTTATTGCACAACATTCTAAACCTATAAGGGCGACATTCGTAATAAATTTAAATGGAGCCATTTCTCTTTTTAAGCGACTTTGCTTAGGTTTCTAGTAAAGTTCAGAAGCAATAGTATTCTAATTTCTTAGAATTAATTAAACTTACATAGTATGTATGTATATACAGAGTAACCGTTTTTAGTTATTATAGAAAAGGTTGTTTATTTTTTTAATATTCCCAAACCCATTACCAAAATTCCAATATTGAAGCCTATAAAAGCCTATTAAAGCCTTCATTAAAACTTCACTCTATCGACTAAAGAACGAGGCAATGACATTATCAAGCTTAATATGGTACTTTTGTATGTTCGTCAGCTTCTTAGTCCAGCGGAGTAGCTCCCACTTTTCTTCTTAAATGAGTAACGAATTTTGTAACATGATTAAGCTGCAGTATTTGTAACCCAGTTAACAAAGGCGTTACTTACTTTTTGGGTGACAGCGCGTCGGTGACTTTCTGGTAATGTAGTGAAAATAGACTCTGGTGACCATGGCAGCGGCCTGCTCCTGTCTTATTTATTAGTAGAAAAATGTTTATCGACAAATAAATAAATATAATAAATAAATACTAGGTAATTACGAATTTTCAGACACTTTGGTAGACAATACGTTACACGTACAACGTTCTCTTGAGACTCTTATGTATTACCTACATAACGTTACCTGTCGAACAAACATCGCGTTCGTACAATTGGCAAGTAGGTAAATAATATTTAGATGTAGCACATGTTTAGGATACGAATCGGTAAACTTCGTAAGACAATTCTGTCGTCTGCCAGCTTTCAAGTTATACAGAAAATATTATCCAATGCATACAAAGAATATTTGAGAAGTATCGTCATCATATTCAATTCTATTATTTAAATAGTTATGTATATCAACTCAAACTAAATTTGTTTACTATCTGCAAACTTTATCACAATGATGTCTCATATCGCGTCGGTCTTGTACAAAAGCACAACTTCGTAAAATTATTCGAAGTTATTTTTGGTTTGACATAATTTGTTACGATAAAGGAATGATTTTACTTGTAAGAAACCACCGATACAGCTGAAAAATAATTCTTGGTGAAGTGAAACTTATTTAGGCGGGATATGAGGATATCGGAATGAAGTGAATTGAAGCGGAGGGGAGCGGCGGGGAGAATCAACACGGGGTTCTTTGACGCTACATAGCGGCTACATACATACATATAAAAAATCTAAGATGACCTTTATAATGCAACACCGACTTATAATTAAACTAAGGTACATTATTAAAAAGTGAAAAGTGAAGTACATTATTAAAAGTGAGTCAAGTGGTTGTTACATGGGGTGAATGAGGTACCGTGGGGTAGTGGGGTACCGTGGAGAAGTGGTGTTCCGTGGGCGAATAGGCTACCGCGGGGGAGCGGTGAAGTGGCGCTGGGAAATTACCACGTGTAGAATAGCAACTAACTACATCACAAGCAAATGACAAATTGATAAGCAAAACTTACCTGCTTTAACTTATCCTCCTTGTGTAACTACCGTTCCCCTAAATTCAAAACTGAAATGTTTTTATCGGTTCATTTTTGTATTTCGGTTAAAATACATGGTTATGCAAGTATATTACTGGTAATTCAAGTACTAAGTATTATTATTTTTTTAAATGTTAATAGCCGACAAACGAGCAGACGAGCCACCTGATGGTAAGTGGTCACCGTCGCCCATGGACATCAACAAGACCAAAGCTATCACTGACGCGTTGTCGGCCAGGAAATGAGAAGAGGGTTAGAAAGAAGGAAGGATTATATTTTATACTGCATTTACTTACGTTCCTTTAGTGCACACCGCTTAGTAATTTTAAACCTCAATGTAAGTATCTGTTAATTCACAATATAATAGCACAACGCGAAATAGTTCGTAAATTTCTAACTAGGACTATTTTGGAAGCAGCCTGTACATGCTTTGTATGATTTATCTCCTGAATTACAGTCCCCAGGTAATGGTAGGTACGAAATAGGGATATTGGCTCGCGGGGCGTAAAATAAGTCTCAGGTGTAGTTGATAGCTTTTATCCGCCAAAACTGATAAAATATGCTCCTCATTCGGACCCTCGCGTTACCGCTAGTTTCCTCGCAAAATTATGAAATTTATCAATAATATCTCAATGATTTAAACGTCCGTCCGTTATAATATATTAGATCCTAGTAATTATTAATTTATGATCTATTCTATGAAAAACAGTGATATTTAAAAAAGTTGAATATCGAGGTCGATCTCTCGTTATATAATTATCACTCTCTTCAGTGGAGGATAACGTAGGCTATATATCTACTGTACGTATCAATCCCGTTAAAATCTCTTAACACTGTAGGACTTGAATTGATTACGAATTTGTTACTTATCGCTATGATTCGTTACATGAAGACTGAACAAAACCACAGACAACTTCACTCAATAAGTTTGAAAATTAAAAGAATTTCAAAATTCTTTTCTTAGAGGTTATTTTTCAAGTGTGAAATTTTAAAACGCTGTATGTAGAATTATATAGAATTGTCTCTTTTTGAGTTTGAATTTGAATGTGTGTGCATGCTTGAACAGAACAGTAATACATAAATACTCACACCGCTACAAAAACATACTCACACTATCGAAATTACTTCGAAAATTATCTGAAGTATTGAAGCTTAACATCTTAGCGGTAGAAAATTTTTTGTATAAAGACAAACGCTTAAATAAAATTAAGACGCATAAAGGAGCTCTTTTCGCAAGAGACAACTTTTAGTAGCCAAATGGCCTGTACTAATATATGAGCGCTCCGTCTCTTAACAGTAGCTGGCTTATGGCGCAAGTATCAACCAACATATCATCCGCACCTTTTACTCCGTCGCGTTTGGAGTATTATAATGCTGGCTAGAGAGTCCTTTCCTTTCCTGTGCCATGTAAGTACAGGTGCACCTTAATAAAACGTTATTTGTGACATATTTAGTCTATAAGTATTTGCCAGCGGCTTATTTATATGATATTTAAGTGACAGATAAATGTTTGCTTTGAGGTCGTGGGTGTATGCTGCATTCTTTTTTTGTATGTCTATGCCAACTGGAATCCTTGAGTGAGCGTTTGAGCGGTTGCACAGATCTATTAATCTGTACTGTGTTTTGGAGATCTTGTCTATACTCCAACCTCCTAAACCTCCAAAACGAGTATATACATTCATGTATATGTTATTCACCTTTTGTTTTTATAATTACTGTGAACTAGTTTTATCTAATACAAGCGACCCCCTTCGAGTTCGTTAGGGCTGAACATTTAATTATATATACATGATAATTAATTATGATTGGTCAAGCTATATATATATATATATAATTACTAGCTGGCCCGGCGAACTCTGTTCCGCCTTAGAGTCAATAAATAAGCAAACTTTTGATTTTATTCAATTCAATTCTTTATTAGGAAATATAAATATAAAAAATCAATTATTTTAATGATTCTTCATTGTTCATGTATTTTGGTGCATATGTTGCACTCTTCAGTTAAGCACCTTGTGATACACGACATTTTTCGTTTTATTATCAGGCGCAAGTACAAACAGCGCAGTTGGTCTTCCGACACGTAAACATGCCGGGACGTGTAATCACAATATCGCGTCTTTCCAAGTTTTCACCAACAATCAGGATGGCAACTTCATCTTTGTTGGAGCATTAAATGTTCGTTCGTGTGTTCCAGATGCTCGTTTATCTGCTCTTTGTAGTCATCATATGGCATGCGTTCCAAAGCACTCTTGAACAGCCTGACCAACGCATGATGTTCATGAAGCAGTTGCTGTAGATCTTGAAGAATTGCTCTTTTCATTGCTGCATTTATCTTTTGACGTCGATCAAGTTGTTCTTCCATGTTGCTCATGAAGTATATTTGTAAAAATCTATGCTGTGCATCTTCGAGCGGTTGCAATGATCCAGTTCGATGGTGAATCTGTCCTTGTATCTACAAAATAAAAAGCAAAGTGAGTATTTCTGATTTATAAACATTTTCTTTGTATGAAAAGCAAACATAATATGTAGGAATAAGTATAGTAACTTATTCATCTACTATATTGTATGTAAGTACAAAAATAAACAAACAAATACCGTAAATGTCGGATTAAATCCTCGTTCTTCGATAATGTCTGCCCCAAAGGAGGTCATTTGGAAACAACCATTGTATTTTTGACTGTTTACAAGAAAATGACGTGATTCTGGTGTTTCGCCATAAAGCAATGAATGCATTGGCTCAGGTGACGGAGTCAATAATGGCAATTTCACTTTTCCACTAAGGCAGCACAATCCGGAAGTTTCTCCTGAAAACTTCAATGCGTCACAATACTCGCAAACAACGTCCATTGGCCCAATGCAAACGCTAGGATGAAAGCAGTAATTAGTGCTGCGATCATATCGAAACGCTGCTCGATTCAAATCATTTCTTCTTGTGCGTCGAAAATTATTTACTTCTTCATCTCTGTTATTCGCTCGACGATTTCGCATTGCCAACCGAGCCGTTTCACGGGCTGCCTCGCTTTGTGATTGAGAAGCACGAAGTCGAGCCATACTAACGCGGCGCTCTTCACGGGCAATTCCTTGTGCTTCTTCAGTCATTTCATTCGCAATGTTTCGTATCCTTCTTGCATTACGGCTTTATCGGGAAAGATTCGATCGTCTTGGTCGCGGCATTGTTAATGATGATTCAAAGAGAATACAAATTACTGATGATTATATATTTCTTACAAAATTTATATTATCAATTACGTTTAGCTATCATTTTTATAATTGTCAAATTTTTTACCATACTTAACCATAGACAAAATTACGTTTAGCTGTCATTTGCGTTTTGTTATTCCATGTCAGATGCGTTTCTGTTATACCAAGTTTTATACTGACTTCACGGAAACGCGGTCGAACGGGATAAAATCCTATGTCCGTCTCCTGGTTCTAAGCTACCTCTTCACCAATTTTCAGCCAAATCGGTTCATCCGTTCTTGAATTATAAGTAGTGTAACTAACACCACTTTCTTTTATATATATAGATATTGGGCATATAGACAGAAAAAAATTTTCAAGATGGTCAAATTAATGTCAGTAAGCCATAAAACGAAAAATGGAATGTACAGGCAGACACACAAAATACAATACATTTATATGGGAGTATAAATTTGGAATCCGACCCGTCTTGGTACGGACAGACAATGCAAATTTGATGTAACATTTGATGTAGGAAACTCTTTCCGATTTACTCAACCGTTATGATGTTTGTCTAATGTACATAAAAGTTTCACAAATTATATTTTAACCTTGCTCGACAAGCACTGCAGCTACTATGAAAATCGCACAAGTGACCTTTTTTCAATAAAACAAAATTAGATTTCGTTACAGAAAATACGCACAATAAAAATATTATATTTATACTTACATATATCGCAAAAATTCAGCACATAAATTTTATAACAATCTTCACTTAAGTAATCAATTCCGTTTCGAAATGTAGGCTGCTGCGTAAGCACTTGATATCATCTGGCTATACACATTGATACTCTCATCTAAATTCAGTTGGGTCGTGACTAGAAAACCAATGGTTGAACCGTTGTAGTTAATTTGTACTAAAACGAATGAAGAACGTTACGTATCCCTCTAATTGGTTGAAAGTTATGGTACTGTTTCCTATTTCTCGTGAATCTTATTAATATATATTAAACTCTACGCTCCATGGAAAACTTTTTCAATCGGAAGCTTAGGAAATTATTCCGACCTCGAGAAGACAGCCGCAAATGGTTTCGAACTGCCATCCTAGGCCGAAAATAAAAGTATGAAGACTAATAGTCATTTGATATGCCAACGGGCTTTATGCTGCGGAGGTACTTCTGTGACAAGTAGGGTTTTATGAGTAAAAAAATCTTACTGCTTGACGTCATCCGTCTGCGTCACTTTCAATTTTCTATGTGCCTTGGTTTCAACTCATAAGTCACCCAGTGCAGACCACAATCGCAACTAAGAAGGCCTCAACCATACTCAAAAACATTTTCATTACAAGTGCAGATATATTTCAAATAACAATCCACCTTTGTTACAAGTTACAATTTTGTTCAGAGTGTTTGTTCAGAAGGTAACATTACATCCAAATATCCAAGTAACACGTAGCGTGGGTGGGTGTGGCGGTATCGCCTGGAGAGGTTTCTCGGGACATTTGTATTCCATCAATTTGCACACATCTCGTATGCACCGAAGCGTCGGCAATCGTTTGCGCTAGATGTGCCCGGCATAACTCATTAGATCTGTTTAGTGTACACAAAAATGTACGTAGCACGTTAGTATTATACGTGGAAACAATGTCACGCTTAAGCAAACTAAACAAGCGAGATAAAGAAAAAATAGAAACTCACTTACAGAATTCATTTGAAATTAAAAAATAACCAGTGTTAGCCTTTATGTCACTGTATTTCAGTATTCGTGTATTAATGTATGATGTAATGTAATGTAATATGATATAATGTATTCGTGTAGTATTTTTTGTTTTCGTATTTATGTCACTTTAAATACACTCGATAAATTTGAACTAAATTTTCTGGAAAACATGTTCATTCTGTTATAAACATTGTTTTAGAGAAAACAACGAGAGAAAACAAGAATTCAACGAATATCAATATATTCCAAAAAATTTGAAATTCGTGTAGATTGCATGTTTTTATATGCTTTAGTTAGGTAGAAAATTCAAGATGGACAGGAAATAACTGAGAATTTAAGAGTGCAATACAATCTATTTGCTTAGGCAAATGGCATAAACAAAAAAATATTAAAGTTTTCTCATAATGAAGTTAACGAAAGCCACGTTGCTATACTATCATTTTGTATGTAACACAATAGTAGTAACTAAGTACACAATTTGAGCCTGATATTATACTTTTTATTATATTTTTATGTACAAAAACAAATAACAATAATAATATCGGTGTCACGACGATCACCATTCGTGTTACACAACCCGTGTAGGCCCTCGCAGCTGCTTCAAAGTATGAGAGCAAACTAATTCTGCCAGTTGAAATGCTACCAGAACTTTTTGGTAACGTTAAATTAGATCGACGAAGCACGTGACCTGCTTTATAATAGCCTCACTGCTACCCGGCAATTTGCCCCTCTATTTATCTTTAAAACAATTTAAATTCTCTTTTAAACTTATAAAAATAGATGTCCGTTATCTTAAGAGAAAATAATTAAAGATCAATTCAATTCGGAAGGATGTGTCCCACTATTTGAGCAAGATATGTGAGGAAAACGAAAAGTAAAATACATTTCGTTCGTTTAATTAAAATATATCTATAATTTAATTTGTGAAAAAAAAAAAACTCTGTACCTTTTCTCCTCTAATTTTCAATCTATTTCTTTGTTTTATTCTTTGTTTGGTAGCAGCTAAGAACGAGCTTTAAGATTGCTAATACAATTTGGGAAACGGGGTGGAATTTAATGATTACAGTCGCACTTAGATCGCTAGGTGAAGACTAGTTAAGTATTAATCGATCAACTATATACTAGTGAGGTTGATACGAACCAGAAAGTGTTATAATAAAGAATAGTCTACATAGGATAGGATAAACTAAATAAGACAAACCTTTACGAATTTCCATTAGATAAGAGCGTTGTATGAATAAGTACGCAAGTAGCCGTTCTAAATGGCTTTCTATGGGGGAGGCCTATGTCCAGCAGTGGACATTTTCCGGCTGATCATAATGATGATGAAGAACGCTATGTTTTTGTTTATTCACCTATTAACTATCCAGGGCATAGCACACAGAATAGAAGTGTCATTTCATGCGACATTTATTTTTCAGCGCTACAAAATATATAACTTTATTTATAAATTTATTATAAAAACAAAATTTCATCAAAATCGTCTCATAACATTGAAAAACTAAGATAACTTTTCCCCCATACGAGAATTTTACTTATTTTAAGTACTACTACGTTCGAGGCGATGGCCAGTTGCAGTTCGTAGCTCGCTACAAATTAATTCCTTACGATTATATTTTATATTGCTTTATACAACACGCGTAGACAATTCGACAGCAATACATCGCACACTATTCGATTTATGACCAGATATTACTTAAATAACTATATTTTTAAAAGGTGTCATTAATAAATGCAGGGATCAATGACTAGTGTTCCCGATAAATTTAAAAGGCAACTATTAGTAACAAGGGTCATTACATGTACAAAAAGTCGACACTTCTTATTATAGGTACCATGGTTTTACTGTTGTATGTTGCTACAGTAATCACTAAACAATAGACGGACTACATTCCTAATTGCTTTCATATTAATGAAAAAATAACACAATAACATTTCGTACCCCTGTGTTTCATATACATTATAACATAACGTAATTTATTACAACTAATTTGATAAAGGGAAGCTGTATTAATTTTTCACGACAACGATGCGGTCCCCTCGTGTAAAAGGAGGCGCTAGTTGAGCTATTAATTAACTCGGACTGGCCTCCAGAGGGCACTGCTCGCTGATTATTATTCATTCTATTTTGCACGCCATGTTGGATATTATTAGGATCCGGCCTAATTAATTTTTGTTTCTACTAATTCTTATACATTTTAACTCTTTCTCTCTTGTACAATTATTATTTTTTTTTTATTATTGTTGAATTCCATTTATTCATAATATTAAATTCAGTAGATTAGTGACCCACTACAGGCCAAGCTACCTAACAATAATCCAGGTCGTATTACCTATACTGGGGAAGAAAGAGTCAGTGGACAACTCTAGTCATTCGAATATATTATTCGAAGGCTTTTGAAGCCACTAAGCCACTAATGTTCACTTACACCAACGAGTTAACTTATCCTCCGAATTACGTAAGCCATTTTACGATTTATCACTAAAATACCCATTCCAGTAAACTACACTCGAGTGTAACTACTACCACGTCCGAGGTCCTCTAATTCGACCAATCAATTATGATTTACACCAGCTGTCCGAGGCTATGGGTCCATATTGATAGTATAACAAAATAAATTATTAAATACGGAATAGGTAATGACATAATAA
>PDGT01000026.1:4603989-4616489 GCA_003671415.1 Megathymus violae
TGTAACGAATAAACTCAAAAATTACTGAATCGATTTTAAAAAATTCTTTCACCATGAGAATGCTACATTATCCCTGAGCAACATAAGCCATATTTATTACTAGAAAATATTAGGGATCCTTGCTGAAACTTCAGTAACGTGAACTAAGGTGTAAAAATGTAAATAGTGGAATGTAAAAAAATAAGTTCAAGTAAAAAAAAATAAACTCATTACAAATAAATTACTTGAGTACATAAAACTAAAAAAATCAGTTTTACTAAAAATGTATATGTTTTAAAAAAGAATTAAAATAGGTTGGCAATTACAAATTTAAAATTTAAAGAAAAAAATTCATACCTAAGTCCTTTATATACATAAAATTATAAATGTTTAAAAATAAAAGTACACCCGACCAAATCCGGGGCGGGCCGCTAATATTAAATAAAAACACATTTCGAGTCGCAGTAACAAAATTTACGTATTATAACATTTCTAAGTGAATAAAAGTTTTTAAATATGAAAGGAAGATTTTAGAATTAATTTATTAGTCCGAGGGACTAAATCGATTTGTTTACTTAATAGTGGCCCGTCTTATTAATCTTAATTGAACAGCAGCAGGAGGGTTTAAGTAAAGTTGGGTGAGGTTCTAATCCGGCCATTGGAATTCCGATCACGCCTGCATTTATACTTAATGGCTAATGTCAACATGAATTTGGATTGTTATCAACAAATTTTGTACCAATTGATTTATACAAAAATATCTGTAAATCAAGCCAACTATCTAAAGATAATACTGTTTTAGAACACCTGTATGTAGTCTGAAGTCGGCTAAATAAAAATTAGCTGTTGAAGCGTTTCTTGTTACGGCCAGGTATTAACAGTGAATCAAGAATTTGTTGTTTTTAATAAAAACATAAATGTGGCGGTAGTTTCACCTTGAAACTTTAGTTTATGATTTACTTTTATAAAAACATAATATACCAAATTGACAGTACATATATGTATAACCCTACTAAAATTTATTTGTATCCAATAAATTTGTGTTGCATTTTAATAATATCAAGTGATAAAACTTTTCCAAAAACGAATTTTCATTACTTATATGTACATTGTTTTATTCTGGTCAGTCATTGTAGTAAGTGTACGTACATAATATAAATATCAGTATATATAATATACCTATTCGTTATCTCTATAGATAATATATTGTCTCGTAAATACCGGTAGAGAAGATAGTTGTCTCAGCAGTTGGAGGGAGTAGTTTTCAAACAGAAAGTCTTATTATGAAAAAAGGCAGTCTTGTCACAGACAAGGCACGGACCGGACCTGTATCGGCTTGCAATAAAACGAACTTTAAATATTAAATGATGCTTACTACCATACATTAGTGAAAACTATAATGAAATCGGTTAAGCCGTTTCTGAGATTAGTGCATACAAACGCCAAGACAAACCGAACAAAAATTCTAACAACTTAAGTTTTGGGTTCTATTATGTTAATAAAAGCCCCTAGTAATAGTTTTACTCGTATATCCTTCATGTACAGAAAGCGATCAGTTAAAATTTTATTACATATATAGAAGATTATATGTATAGCACTGAATATAATATGTTGTATTAAGTCAACCTGTATAGAAATAAATAATTTAAATGATAATTCATTAATATCCCCGCCTTGTAATTGTTTTTAAGAATATGAATAGCTGTCATCGTTCAAAGGAACGTTATACTTAATAAGCTTGAAGAAGATATATGTAGAATTTGTTATTTAGTACTACCCATTAAATTGTAGGTGCACGGTGTTTTACATTTCTTTAATAATTATCGAATTTATTATTTTCATGTATTGCTGTCTACACAAGCACGAAACTATTCTACTTATGGTGCGCATTGAAAACCATTCTCATGGTTTCATCGCAGACCTACGAAAAAAGTTGTGTGTGGTCTCATTTATTTCAAAACAATGTGCTCGACATTAGTTTGCTTTTGACCATAACTCTTGTGTATAGTTTTTTGGATTGTTTGATTAGGCTTTTAATTTACTCATTGTCGTGTAACGGACTCCTTACATCCTGCAGTCCACGTTGGACATGAAAGCCTAAGAATTACATTAACAATGAACGATTTATTGGCGTGTATGATCTCTTTTTTGGGAGTTCGCTGAGCGTTGTATCACCAAGCTTAATCACGATAATATTTATATATCTAGTTCCTTCCGATAAAATTTTTTATACAAAAATTTGTATTCACGCTTTAGTTCAACGCCCTGAAATTCTTGGTTCATTACATCTAACCAAGCCATCATAAAAATAAATCTTGTGTGTGTTTGTCTATACAGGCGGCTAGTGATGCACGTTTCTAAGGATCGACAAGCGAAGCTTTCGACGTATGTTTACGTTCGCTGTTTTCAACTTGGAAAAACCATGTACGCAGCGCCCTTCCTTTGCTACAAACATCTTGATTACCTACTGATGGTTTTTTTAGCAAAAGCGGATGAGCATTTATTATAGCTACTCCCGAAAATCATTTAAAAATGATTTTTGATTCAATCTAACTTTTGATTTCCTCTTCATCTTAACATCGTACTACCGAACTAATAAAATTCGTTCTTTCTTGAAATCGTGACGAATTTCTTCAGTCAGTCTCGATCCAAATTAGTTCCCCTTTATTCCCCATTTGTACGCTCGTTTTCATTTTAAGGTACGGATTTGTATTTGCAACTCAATCTGATTAAGAATAATCTCACAAATGTATCTATACAAAATGTTTACTGATTTCCATAAGTAAGTAACACAAATATATAATCTTAGCATCTCCAAACTCCCAGAATTAGACATTTTTACTATAATAATATTTAATATAATTTATATGTATAGAAAACATAATGTTTACAATCTTTCTTGTCCATTAAAGTTGTACAGTAAACAGTTTTAATGTTATGCATGAAAACGCATTTTAGTTTATATAGACGGTAAAAGGTCTGACTTTAAGAATATTTAAAACGATTCCTTACTGAAGAAATTACTCGTCATAAAAACTTGCAATCTCGCAACCCCTTTAAAAGTTCAAAGCCTTACAGAAGTGGTTTGCGAGAATCAATTTCATAAACAACATTAAAGTTGTTAACACATAGTCCATTTTCTTCAAGCTTTGCAATATTTTTTTATATTTTATGAGTATTAAAGAAAACTACAGCAGTAAGTATACAGGTTAGTGTATTTTTTAAACTCAAAGCTAACACCGTACGGTTCAAATGTTCAGTTTTATTTTACTCAGAAAAGCACATATTTTAATACTTGGGACCCACAAGGAAATCCCTATGCACTTAAATTATACTTGAAAAAATTAGGTGCATAAATAAATCTTGTTAAATTAAAGTTGAAACTTAGTCCAATCTTTCGTAAGTTTGTTAGTGTTTTGCTATTGAGTTTTTAACATCGTAGGGAAAAGACTTGGTAAGCAAGACGTCCTGGATTGATTCTCAGTGAAGACAGTCATTAAGAGACAGATGAAAATAGTATTGTTTTGTATTTGGTTTTGGGTGATTGTGATGTATTATATCTATGGAACTGTTTGTAAGGTAACAAAGTAAGCTTTAGTCTAATTGACAGACATTGTGATTTGCCTCTATGGAACAATATTTATTATAAAATAAGCGAAAAGGATTAAAAAATATATACCACAATTGTGTCCAACAACTAACAAAGTTAGGAGATTCATTATTACTTATTTCGACGAAGATAATTTTTATAAAGAAACCTACACATTCATGAGTTTTTCATACTGTTCTCAAAGGTGTCAAACTGCCAATTGAAACTTGGGTGATGGACTACCCCCTATACCAAGATGGGGATCGCATTGTCAGCGGCATCCCGAGGATAGTAGTAGGATAAACGTATTGTATTAGAGATAGTTAATCGAGAGATAGATCGAATTGCTCGATTTAAATATACAGTTTAGACGGAAAGTGCGTTCAGGACTTAAACCGCTTAAAACTACGCGATGAGATTAATTAGTGAGGGAGCTGGCATCTCTGTCGTACATTATTGCCGCTAGAAACAAGAAACTCGTGTTTTCTCGTCTTAATTGATGCGAAGGCTTGGCGAACCTCTCTGAACAGTTTTTTCTTGTAATTACTAATGTCACATATGTTTAAGTATGAAATTAAAAGAGTACATGCATACAGTAGTAGAGCTGTAATTAATGACATGAGTCTGGTGGTTTTATTAAAAATCACAGCTTTTAGACTCAAATAGGGATGTAATACATGTAATTTATTTACTACATTAAAATAATATACGTTTGATTTAGTTTAGTGCAAAATGTTTGGATCCATGAGACGTGATCTCAACAAAATAATTATTATATAATCTTCAGACTACGGGTAGAAGCAACAACGTATGACGAAATAAAAATGGAACTCTAAAATCACATGCTCTCATGGTGACGCAAGAGTATCGTTACTGAGCAATAATGAGAAATTCCGCTGACATTGCTTTTTGTGACATGCTGTGCCGCTTTTGTATCCTTTTGGTGAACGTGTCACCATTTTATATGAAAATTTTTGAATTGAAGGGTAGCCAAAATTGATATTATTAATTTTATCAATTGTACCAGTAACAGTATAAATCTATATTTTATATTATAAAAGAGAGAGTGCGAATTTTGTGACTTTGTGTACATGCGGAAAGTAATCTCCGAAACCAAAGCGCCGTTTTGAAAAATTCTATTATCACTTGAAAGGTACATAACACGAATGAATAGAGGCTATATCGCAAGTTTATGTGTGTAATAATTAAATGTTGAACCCGAACGAAGTTGGCACGGACCGTTTGTCTGTTAATAAAATTTAGGATTTTTTTTTGGGAAACTAAAATTTCTACAAAAAACAGTCTTCTATTCAAAAGAATATAAGTACAATGAAATGCGAAACGTAAACGGTGAATGTTCCATAGTCTTATTGTAGGCCCCAATTTATTTCCCTCTAAAAGACTCAATTTTGTGTGAGGCGATAACATTTTCATGGTTATGTGAAAGGACGTAATGTACCCTTCTTTGTATGTGACGATTTCCTATCCACTTTTATGCTGAAACAGACTGTAACAAAATGTGAGTATATGCATAGTTCAAGAGCTCACCGAGAAACGCAATTCCCGCGGGATAAGATTGGCAAATACTCTTTGTTTCGGATAGGACTGATCCTTTTTATTGGGATAAAATCATCTGAATAGTTCGGTGAGTTTATAGCAAATAATATTAACAACATGATATAGGATGTAAGTATAATATACTTATAATAGAATTTATATCAGTTATATTCAAATTAAATGTTAAAATTCCGTCAGCGATGTATCTTTACTTTTCGTGAACAGTTAAAAATTGATAACAATTTATTTCGGTGAAACAAAAAATCAAGAGGAAACTTGTATCTTACAAATCACTAAGGTAATGTTCTTTAAAAAGTTAAAATTTTAGCAATAGACACTTGACGAACTCTTCGATTAATAGTTTTAAATTTTCAATGTCAGAGAGAGTCTAGCGACGAAACAGTTAATGGTTTTGGTAGTATACCTTTTGATAAAAGACCAAAACTGCTTGGAAATTAAACAGAAGATTATTTGTCCTAAAAATATTTTTCAACACATTGGACAAAAACAAAATAGGTATAAATTTTCTCAGACAGTACAAATATACAGGTGAGAATTTGAATGATTATTCTTGTTTAATACAACGCTCTACGCGTTGACATCGATAACAATGGAGTACCTATCCGGGAAATTAATTTAACAGTGTACATACAGGAAAGCTGTATGTCATTATAATTAAAACTGTAGTTGAGTGAAAGACGGCGAAAAAGAAAATTTTATTACAATTTCGCGTTAAAAGTCACGCGACAGTTTTTTTTCCACCGCTTACTAGTACGTCATGACTTAGAATCACATAGCTAGAATTAATATTTGATGCCTGAGATTGGAACAAAATAAAGGTTGCTATTATTCAATCACGATTTTAGATTTTTCTTTCCATTTAAATAACAATTGTATTTTATTTCATGTATAAGTTTATTATTCCTGTGTTTTATACATACTATCAAGAAGAGTCGGTGGAAAGCAATAAAACTATGGAATAATGGTGAGACGCTACACGTGACACTGAGACGGCTTTCAATTATGATTGACGACTCTCGCTTTTACTCTAAATGCATAAGGTTGAATATCAAATCCACAGATTTCACTACGTTTAGTAAGTTTTTATAGGAAAACTATACATATAATAAAATTCTAACTGATAGCTCTCTGTATATGCACGATACATGAGAAAAAATATTATTAGGGACCTTTATTAACACAATACAACCTAAAACAATAGTTGTTAGAATTTTTGTCTGTTTGTCTGTGGGTTTGTTCGCACTAATCTCAGAAACGGTTTAACCGATTTAGTTCTGGTTTCACTAATGTTTTGCAGTACGCACCACATAATACGTAAAGTTTGTTTCGTTGCAATACGTCCATAAATAAAATAGTTATAAATTAATTTAAAACAATATATGGTACTATTTCTTTGAGTAAGCCGTAGTTTTTCCGAAGCAATGCGAGGGCAGTTTGCTCGTAATAAATAAATATTGAAATACAGTAAATTACTGTTAATGGTTATATTAATCAAAACATCGGAAAAATAATTTTACAGCCAAAACATGTAACGTAAAATTAATAGGTTTTTAAATTAGTTTTTATTTTCAATCATGTTGTGTGTGATGTCAACGTCATGACACAAGATTTTCTTGTTCTGTTCGAGCCATGTATGTACTTACAACTGATTAATTACGAAGAAGAAATAATTTGTTAAACGAAAACATCGTTAAGGATTTATTGTAGATAATATCAAAGTATTTGTTGAGGGTTTAAACTAGAATAATCACTGGTCGTAGGACCATTTTATTCGGTTCGTAGTCTAACAACAACCACCTTACTGCTATTAACGACAAAAATTGTATAAAGCATATACGAGAAGAAATTTCATATTAATTTTATTGCAGTTATTAATTTACTTTGCACTTTAAAAAAATTACATTGCCATTTGAAATTAGTAGCATGCGAAACCATGCATGAATATTTGCCATACTGGCGGCCCGCACCAACTTCGTTCAGGTCGAACAATTATTAAAATATATTTTATATTTTTATGTTTACCCGTACACTTAAACTGCCTCGTGAACCACTCTATTGGTAAACCACATAAAAACTCGTACGACAGTTTGTAAGATTATCATATTGAGACGGGAGGAGACTTTTTTATACTCTCTAGTGAACACCTTACATATTATATTGCAATTTTGATACAAACTAAACTAAAAGTTTACTAATTACTAATAAGGAATTTTGGTTGCTTAGGTAATAAATAATCATCTTAAATATATATTTATATCAGTAATTTATAGTATTATATTAGTCGCTTCAAGGAACGTGTGTCGTAGCAAAATTAGCAAATGTGGTGATAATCTTGCCCGAGGTAGAACATAAAGCTGGCTTTAACCTCTTAATAACACATAGTGATAGTTTAGAGCTTACGTGGAAAGATATTGTTACACTGCCAACCAAAGGTCTCCGACATGGCTTAATGACTGCTATTTAACGGTAACAAAGGAGACCGGTATTTAATGTGTCATGGAATTTTATACTAACTTTTTTTTATACTAACTATAATCTATCCAAATACCAATTACACTTGAAGTTGCTTAACTGAAATGATTAGGTACTAAAATTATAATTTTCTAATTTTAAGGCAGTCTCCTATCTAGAAAGAAATATATCAAAATAGAATTTCAGATATATGTATATCATTTTCATTTACTATGAAATTAAAGTACTATAAATACAAAAAAAAAGACTAAAACAAAAGCGGCAGTGACTAGAAACACTTTTATGGACGACGGTACATAAACCTGTTTAATGGGAGCACTTATTGCAATTACCTTACGGCGAGAATTTATTTCGGTCGCGCTGCGGTGCGATGTCCTTAAAGTTTTGTAAAAAGCTGAAATACGTTAAATACCGGACAATGCTAAAGCTTATTTACTTTCCAATTTATGTCCTCGAATAACTGAATAAAGCCTTATGAAATAAATATTACTTATTGCTAAAAGCATCCAGTCCAAACATAAGTCTAATAGCTCAAACGAGTGAACATTTTGATCTTAAACACAATAATAGGTATACTGAAAATATTTAACTGTACGCTTGCATATACGTATGTTACGAATGTTATTACTAATTATGTCAAATTGAGATACACTGAATAAAATAACGCCTCTTCACATAGCTGCTTCAACATTGCCGCAAATAAAACGCAAAAATAATAATAATAACATTGAATTAATAAAGATAATTAAATAAATAAATAAACGTTTACACACTCACACCCCCGCACTAGGATTCCCTGTGTTGCGGGTGGCATGGACAAACACAATTATGACACTAAAAATACCCATGACCCGAGAACAAACATTTATCTGTCACATAAATGTCTGCCCCTGCCGGCAATCGAACCCGGGACCCCTCGCTCGGCAATCAGGGTCACTACCATCTGGGCTATGGGGTCGTCAATTATAATAATCACAATAGTATAAATAGTTCTTTATTTCGGTTATCTGAATAATAATAAAAATCAATGAGTAATAATATAACTATGTTATTTATATGTTATATATAATTCATTAAATTAAACAATATTACATAAATAATGGCATTAATGAATTATTTTAACTTCATGATCACATACATATATACGGTAACGTAATGTTTAACGTAATGATGACATTTTATATATAATAACGTAATGTTTATTAGTTATCATAGATGACTGTGGTAATTATTGAAAAACATATTTTCTAGTCAAAACATAATGTCATATTTTATCCATACTTCTACATATACTTAATGGTATTTTGCTATTAAAGACTGGAAAATATGTAGAATAAAAAATGCTTAGTATTTCATCTATTACAAATTGTTTAAATTAAGGTTTATGATATCGTTTTATGATAAGTAATTTTATAATTAGCACTCCTTACAAGAAACTCCTTGAGTACGAAGCAAATCCCCGTTCTCGAGATACAACATGGCTGAATGCACAAGCAGGTGGAGTTGTATGGAGACCGATCCCCTATTAAAGGTTGCTGGACTCTAAAAACCGCGTTACGGTATACTAAGTAATATTCTTGCCGTTAGCTTTTTGTAATATAAAAGATAAATAAAAAAACCTGTATAAAAATCATAAGTCTAAAAACGCCCACAGCAAACGAAACTCTTGGGTACATTAACGTATTCTCATTCATCGTGTGTAAAATAAACACAAAGCAGTAACTTATGTGTACACAGGGTTTCCCCACATTGAAAACGTCACAAAAGCGAATCTTAAGTTACGAATTCCTCCCCAAGCTTATTAATGGAAAATGAAATAAAGGTTAAATACATACATAATAACAATCCACTTTTTGTTTTTTCATTGAAATGTAAATCTAATACAACTTAACTGAATTTTACGATAATATTAATAAAGTATAATTATGATTAATGTAATCACTTCCATAACTAGTAACACAGAATCGCTTCGCTTCAGAAAACCTACGCCTCATGTCAGAAATAGCACCCGCATTGTTTCAAAAATGTTTTTGTAGTTCTATGAATATATGTTTCAATATATTAATTTACTATATAAATAATAGACGCAGCCACTCAGTCAAAATTTTATTTACTACTCTCTTCATAGAATATCCATATTAATTTTTTTCCGATTGTGTAGGAATATATATGTACATTTCCCGAAATAAAAAATTTCCTAAATTATGACTGATATTATACTATTAAAATGCCAAGTATCCTTAAAATCTGTTCAGCGGGTTTAGTGTGATACGTGGGACAGATAAATCCAAAACATATGTTTTGACCTGTACAGCATGGAAGTCCGTCGAGCAGACACCTCTTAACAGCCATCTCGAACCATCGTTCTTAATAAAGTTACTTTTACAACACAAATTTATTATTATTTTTCAACTTGCCCAATTAAAAAAGAAACCCTTTCTTTCGTAAAGTTTCGTAATAGAAAACCTCCACGTTTTCAGATAAACGCTGATTTTCACTCACATAACGACAAAGAACGCGCTTATACATTTCTTTTTTAAACGCAAAGGTACGAGAATTACCTTCCTTTGTAATGCTAATTTTAAAACCAAGGAATTCATTTTTTATTCATAAGTTTTTCTGCTCCAAAGGCTGCACAACAGTGGGAGCATCCAACTCATTTGATGAGTTTCAAGTTAAGGTTTTTGTTCTAAACATTATTCATATAAAATTTATGGAGATGCGTCACGTCTCGCATTTGGGAATTAAAAATTAAATATTATTAGAATAGTAAAATTATCGTCATCACTTATAAGGTACAAACAAACTACTTTTAAGGGGAAAGGGGGGGCAGAGGGATATGGCCCAAATTTAGAGAGAGTAGACGATGGTCTGAGCCCAAGTTGTCAAGGGGTTCGATCGTCTTTAGATTAAGAACTACTACCTTGACTAGGGCGAAATCGAGTATGTCGAGGGACTGATCGGTCCGATCTGGGTAATGCGTTGGGGAAGAACGGATTAGGACGTCTATGTCTAGCACCCTGCTGAATTTAAGAAGTTTGATACCGTATTGGTGGCCCTTGTGTACTGCACCTTGTTATCAGTGCACAAATTGGCGACTTGTGACCACTTATCCTTATCCTTAAGGAAGACTGGTGGTATGACCTTACATTTCAGAGGGATGGGGGAATAGTATTGAGCTGATATTAGGGGGCGGGGCGACTGCCTTGAAAGGTCACAGCTGGTGGGAGGGAGAGCTAATGTCAAGGTAATAATGGAAAGGGAGGGAGGCCAACTTACAGGGGAGAGGGAGTAAGTTTTGCCTTCCTGGGTCGCCTTTGCGACGCGTTTGATTAAGCGCTTACTGCGCTTGGACTTAACCGTCTCGCATGTTTGGTCATCCGATGATAGAGGGTGACTGTTCCATCATCAGAAAGCCTTAAGAAAAGCCGTCCGATTCGATGGGACATTTGTGGAAGGTTATTGAGACAGAGTCTGAGAACTCTTTCATCTAGTTACGCGGGGGAGATAAGCTGCGGCTGGAGAGCTCGGAGGTGGTTGCGAAGTTTTTCTCATCGAGTGGCAGCTTTTGTGTCTTGAAGAAAAAGGGCCCGCCTCCATGAATATCTCAGTGGAGAAGGAACTCATCACGGATGAGTTTATAGTAAGGGGCCTCCCTGCCATCGGCAGGAAGCGGAGGAGGTTGGGGGAAGAGTGGCTATACCTAATGGAAAATAGGATCATCAGGATCGGGTCAGCCGGTTGCTCTCAGACCAGGATGTGTAGATAACGCACCGGGTCGATGGTAGTTGGTTTCGCTGCCACCATTTGGTATCCACCAACTCAAACGCGGCAATGCGTTAACATATTTAATGGCAATAAATTGGTAACAATTAAGCCACGAGACTGAACAGGTTCGACGTAAACGGTCGAAACTGAAGATGACTTCACACGACAGTATTGCCTGGTCGTTGCGATAATGACTCATTCAACGGACGGAAGACGTCGGTCCGCTACGAGAACAGAATCGGAACTGTTACAAGTTACAACAAGCGTTGCTATTTCAAAAATGGTTTCCTTACATTATCAAAATGATATTGTTATCATAATTGATATCAAAAGTCTTAAGACAAATAAAGACAAGTCAAAACATATAATAAAATGTCCCTGTCATATCTTTACTAGGTACTGTTGATGGCACTGCTCTCGAAATTCTTAATGAAAACGTTTGCCTGATACGAATTAATGTAATTTCGAGAAAGAGGTCATCAGAAGAATCTCATTTAGTTACGCTACGTTTACTACGAAACTACGACGTAATTAACTTTGGATCTATTGTTATTCAAAATCTGAAGACGCAAATTTTCAAATAATATAGGTATATTATTAGTTATAAAGAACAAATTGGAGACTTAATTCTATATTATTTTATCAGTTTTATAGTTAATTATTGGAAGTAGGCCATCCCTAATTATTGCCATTCAGACTAGACCTGTACCTTCTATATCTTGCGGATGTCCGCGGATCTAGTGCTCATTTTTTATTATATTAATTTAATTAAAAACTAGCAAACTGCCCTCGCTTCGCTTCACAGAAATTACTACACTCTTAGAAATAGCATCTGCATTGCTTTACGAATGGTTTTTTTTCGTTCTGTGAATTAAAAATATTTGTTTTTGATATTAGTGCGAACAAACGCAAAGACAAACAGACAGAAATTGTAACACCTATTGTTTTGGGTTATATTGTGTTAATAAAGGCCCCTAATGGTAGTTTTTTTATTCATATGTCCTTAATGTACAGAAAGCGAACAGTTAGAATTTTATTATATGTTGTAACGTTACAATTAAAGATGTAGATATTTTAAGAAGATTTAGTGTATTTAAGAATTCCTGGCGGTTAC
>PDGT01000027.1:1713-13418 GCA_003671415.1 Megathymus violae
AAAAAAAAAAAAAACGAAGTAATAGAAGCTGCAGAGCGGCTGTTTGGCCTCGTTAAGGATGCGGAAGAAGGGAAGCCCTATAAAGGGAAGGAACAGGAGAATGCTGAAACTAAAGACAAACACAGAGAGCAAGGGAATGAAGTAGCAGCAGTATTAACGGAAATAGAACTGGGAAACGTAACGGAACAGAAGAATCTCATAAATTAAAATACAGGAACATTGCAAAATGTTAGAAGAAAACATGAAGGAAATGGAAAAGCTTCGCGATGTTATACAAAACCAGGGGCAAACCTACGCAAATGTAGCTGCCGGAAAAGTGCAGACCCCCCACAGACAAAAATCGCTCCATTCAATACTGGTCACATCGACGAATGAAACGGATACAGGGGACGAAGTTGTAGAAAAAATCAGGAAAACTATAAATGCCAAGCAAGGGGAGCTACAGGTCGACAAGGTAAAAAAGGCGCGAGATAAAAAAAAAGTTATAATTGGTTGTGAATCTATACTAGAGCGTGATAAGGTGAAGGAAAGGTTGCAAATGGTGGGAGACCAACTTAAAGTAGAGGAAATCACTAATAAGGACCCACTAGTGGTTCTCCGAGACGTCCTAAGCTGCAACAGCGACAGTGAAATCCTGGACGCTCTGAGGAATCAAAACAAAGCTATGTTCAGAGAGTTGGATAAGCAAGAGGATAGAATAGAAGTCAAATATAGGAAGAAGACACGAAATCCCCATACAAACAATGTAGTACTATCAGTTTCCCCAAAGCTATGGTATCACATGGCCACCACTGGCTTGTTACGCATTGACCTGCAGAGGGTGAAAGTCAAAGACCAGACACCACTTATTCAGTGCTCGATCTGCCTAGGTTACGGCCATGGGAGGCGTTTCTGTAAAGAAACCATAGAAAAATGTAGCCATTGCGGTGGGCCCCATATGAAAGTGGTGTGCACCGACTGGCTCGCTAGAACAGCCCCATTATTCTGCAACTGCATCAAGGTGGGACTGGAGGACAATAAACATAGTGCGTTTAGCCAGATATGTCCGTTTAGACGCAGATGGGATGCTTTGGCGCGACAGAAGGTAGCATACTGCTAAAGGCGGCGCTGTGACTCACCCGGTAGCAAATCTTACTGCTGATACATCCTACCTTATAGCCCAATCAAACTTACAAAGGAAAAAGCTGGCAACAGAAGAGCTGATGATCGAGGCTGCAGACAGGAAGATCGCATTCGCACTCCTTCAGGAGCCATATGTTGGTGGATCTAGAAGGATGAAGGAATACCGCGGTACTCGGGTATATCAGAGTGTAGATAACGGAAATGGGACAGTAAAGGCTGCGATTATCGTTTTTAACCAAAGTCTAGACGTAACACTGTGCCCGGAATTCACCACAAATAACATCGTTGTGGTGAAGATCCGCACTGGAACTCGGTATTTTACTGTTGTGTCACTATATTTTGAACCTGACCAACTAATTGATCCATACCTGGAGCAGCTTAGGAGTATAGGAGATAAGTTAGGGACAAGAGGACTGCTGCTGGGCGGGGACTGCAATGCCAAGAGCATATGGTGGGGAAGTGCAGATACCGATCGACGTGGAGAGGATATGGCAGGAATGCTGGATGAGCTCGGTCTACATATCCTCAATAGAGGTAGTGTTCCCACCTTCTACATCATACGGGGCGGCAAGGTATATAGTAGTAGTGTGGACTTGACAGCATGCTCAATGGATCTCTTGGGTTTGGTGGATCATTGGTACATCGATCAAGGATTAACTTGCTCCGACCACAATGGCATCGTATTTAGACTACAAATAAAAAAAAAGGAAAAATGATAACTATACATAGAACTACACGTAAATACAATACTCGTAAGGCGAATTGAAAAAAAAAATTGATTCTAAGCTGGCCGAATTAAACAATACCAAGAATATAAATACCGAAGAAGTCCCTAAGATAACGAACAGCCAACAAGTTCAGAATATCATAGACAAATATACAAATAATATGACAATGACATGTAATGAATGTATACCAGAAAAGAGTAAGAAAGAAACATTTACAGTGCCATGGTGGTCCGAAGAACTCGCAAACGTAAAAAAGGAAGTTTCCACCAAGAAACGCAGAATTCGATGGGCTGCCACAATCCGTAGAGCTAAAGTGGTTGCTGAATATCTGGAAGAAAAGGAAAAGTTCGAAAAAATGGTTTCAGACGCACAGACAGCCAGCTGGAAACACTTCTGCAAAAAACAAGATAGAAAGGGAATGTGGCAAGGAATATACAGGGTTATTGGCAGAGTCACGAAACGACAGGAGGATACACTACTTGTCGTAGACGGCAGGGCGCTTGATGCAATGGAGTCGGCGGATCTGCTGGCTACAACTTTCTACCCTGAGGATAATGAAGATAAGGATAATGCGCATCATAGGATTGTCCGGGAAGCTGCTAAACGCGTCAATGAGAGGAAATACGATGAATCCCTTGACCCACCGTTTACAGCAAAGGAACTAGCTAAAGCCATCGAAAGCTTAAATCCAAAGAAGGCACCTGGAATGGACGGATTCACGGCCGACATCTGCGGACGGGCCATTGGTATAGATCCTGAGGCTTTCCTTGCTATGGCCAATAAGTGCCTTGAGACGGGATACTTCCCTAAAACTTGGAAGGAGGCCACTGTCGTGGTACTCAGAAAGCCAGGTAGAGACAGTTATACCAACCCAAAATCCTACAGGCCAATAGGTCTCCTGCCTGTCCTGGGTAAAATTCTCGAGATGATAGTTGCTCGGTTAAAGTGGCACCTGATACCACGGATGAGTACTCGCCAGTACGGATTCATGCCCCAGAAGGGCGCCGAGGACTCCGTCTATGATCTTATGGAACGCATCAAGAAAAAATTAAAGGAGAAAAAATTAATACTTATAGTATCACTTGACATAGAGGGGGCCTTCGATGGCGCCTGGTGGCCCGCTATTAAGATACGACTGGCTGAGGAAAAGTGTCCGAACAATATCAGGTGTCTACTTGACAACTATGTGGAAGATCGAACAATCCGCCTTAGATATGCTGGACAGGAGATCTTTAAACCTACAAACATAGGCTGTGTGCAGGGTTCAATCAGTGGACCAATTCTATGGAACCTGCTCCTGGACCCGCTCCTGGTGGACCTGGAGAAGCATGGCGATTATGGACAGGCTTATGCGGACGATGTGGTGTTGATGTTTGACGACGAGACAACTACAGGTTTGCAGTCGCAGGCCAATGCTGCTCTCGCTCATGTTGAAGAATGGGGAATAAAGAACAAACTGAAATTTGCAGCCCATAAGACCAAGGCAATGATTATAACAAACAAATTGAAATATGACCTACCGCAACTCAGCATGGGAGGAGTAGACATTGGACTGTCTCCGGAAATCAAGATACTGGGTCTCACTATTAACCACAAGTTAACTTTCAACACTCACGTCCAAAGCATTTGTAGCAAAGCACTTGGCTTATATGGGCAGCTCTCCAGGGCTGCCAGGGTACAATGGGGACTGGAGCCGGCTATAATTAGAATAATTTATGTGGCAGTTGTTGAGCCGGTGATAGTTAGTGAAAGCTTACCGAACTGTGTCACTGAACTCGGCCCTACTGCTGGCTGGGATCCTCCCGCTTGATATAAGAATAAGGGAAGCTGCACTTCTATTCAAAATCAAAAAGGGATACTCTCGAATGATAGTGAGAGACAGAGAAGTAGAGAGGAGAGTGCCGTTCGTGGACTCACCACATCCCTCTAAAGAGGAATTTTGCGAATTACAATCTGTGGCTGACGAAGAAGAGATGGTTCGGTGTACAAACGAAGGACAAAACATTTTTACGGATGGCAGCAGAATAGAAGGTAAAGTCAGTGCCGCCGTCTCAATCTGGGATAGCAACACCGAAATTAAATTCAAAAAGCTCAAACTCAAATCTTTTTGTACTGTATACCAAGCAGAACTACACTGTCTCATCCCCCTCCTCTCCCGCCCCCCTGATGGGTTGACATATGGGCAGGTCAGCCGCATTAGTTAGTCGTTATGTGATTGTTAAGAAGAACGCCAACGCCGCCCGCGCCGCCCGCTCCGCTTAAAAACCGCGTGTGAGTGACCGGTGTAACGTGCTGTATGTGCCCCAAGAGGCACATAACGACCTCTCCGTATATCACCTTAGCAACACTACACGACAACCAGATCCAACCAACGTGAAGGACACTCAGCCCATGATGGACATACAACCAGGTTAGTCAATCCATCTATCCCGTGTTCCCGCGAACAAAACTCGCATCCCGCATCACCAATTTCTGGTCCTAGAGAGCCGGATAATTTCCAAAATTTATCCTATTACATACAGTCCTATTTAATTTATTCCGCTACCGCATCTTTCTTTCGCAAAACGCATTCTGATTTATCAGATTTCTACTTTCCTATCCTATACAGTCCTATTTCGCTATCCCGCTTCGTACTTTCGAGTAAAATCGCATCTTTTTTATTTTTTTTTATTTTTTCGTCGTATTAGATTGCACGTGGTTGGAACCACGCAGTAGACGTACCGCATCGTGTTGCAAATAAAAATGGCGAAAGCGAGCGCCGTAAGTAAATTACCTACGCAGTTGAAAATATTAAACGCTAAGAAAGAAGCTATATTTTCGCGTGTTCAACGTATTTACAATAATTCAAAATTAATTGAAAACCAATCCATAGCTGAAACATTTTTTGGTGAGATGGATTCAGTTGATAGATTACGTTCTGAGTTCGAAACTGTTTTGAATCGCATTTTTGAAATTGAATTAGAGTTAGATCCAGAATATACAGTATCATATGAACCGTTAATCGCTTTGGAAGAATTAATATGTACCGCTAAACGCACAGCTAAATTATTTCATAAATCTGAGAATGTTTCGCAATCTCCAAATACGCATATGCCAAAGCTCCCACCCATAGACATTCTTGAATTTGACGGAGACATTAGAAATTGGTCTTTGTTTCATAGTAGGTATTATAATGTTGTTCACAAAAATCCTTCATTAACTGATGCTGAAAGAATATTCTATTTGATCGGTAGGTTGAAAGGCAAAGCGCTAAATGTATGTGCAGGCATCACACCTAGTGCTGAAAATTATATGTTGATTTATCAAACGCTAAAGGATAAATTTGAAGATAAAAGATCAATAGCCACAGCTTATTTAGATCAAATCTTTGATTTTAAAGCTATTTCAATCGCAAATCCCGCTAATTTAGACTATTTTGTTGATAAAATCGCTACAGCTGTTGCCGCACTTAAAAATTTAAATATTGATGATTTAACAGATTTTATATTTATGTATATCGCTCTCAAGAAACTCGACAATGATACTTCGCGTTCATTCGAATTAGCCAACCGCGGAAATAAGTTAATTAAGTTTGATGAGTTACTTACATATTTACGTGAACATATAAAAATTTTACAACGTACGACAGCTTCTAAAAATGATAGTACATGTAAACGTACCGACCGTAACTCCGCGCCGCGTTTAGCTACACATACCTATGTGAATGTAGCATCGACTAGTCGATCGCAATATAATTGCAATTTGTGTTCAATGGCACATGACCATATGTACCGATGTTCATCTTTTCATAAAATGAATGTAAACCAACGACTTGATTTCGTAAAACGAAATAACTTGTGTTTTAATTGTTTATCTCATAAACATCGCATGTCTACTTGTAATTCGAATTCTCGTTGCAAATCTTGTCAAAGTAAACATCATACAATGTTGCATATTGATAGCAAACCGGTTCCGCGACGCTCCGGCTCGGCCCCCGAGTCAGCGCAAGTCATCCCTTAGTCCGCCACAAGCGGCCGTCGACGATGTGCGCATAGTGCAACCGCGCTCAGACGAAATCACACTTTGTTCGTCCAATATTAACACTCCTACAGATTCTATTGTGTTACTTGCTACCGCGCGAGTCATCGCTATAGACGCACACGGCAACGAACACAATATACGCATACTTTTAGATAGCGCTTCGCAAAGCAACTTCATTATACACGACTGCTGTCAACGCTTGCATTTAAACACTCAATCGCATTCTAATTCCATTGTTAAGGGCATCGGTGGTTCTACTAAATCCATTCAAGGTTCAACAAATATAAAACTATATTCGCGCTTCAACCGCAATATTTCTTTTGAAATGCATTGTTTAGCTGTAGGTAAAATTACAGAACGACTGCCATCCGCTGTCGTTGACGTATCCGCATTAAATAATTTCGCTAACCTCCCGCTAGCAGACGATACCTACTCAATACCGGGCGAGATTGAGATATTGGTCGGTGCATCAATGTTTGCGCACATGATCATGCCGCACAAGGTCAAGGGCAGCTACGCCCACTGCTCACCGCACGCCTTAGAAACTATGATTGGTTACGTAATAGTAGGCGATGCGCCCGCACGCTCGAATGAGTATATAACACTATCACATTGCTGCGTTCAAGATACCATGGAATCAATTATGCGTAAGTTTTGGGAAGTTGAAGAGGTGAACGTTCTACCTCAGTTAAGCGCTGATGATAAATCCTGTGAGGATATTTATTCTCGTACAACCACTCGCGATACCGACGGTCGGTATATAGTCGCACTCCCTTTTAAGGGAGATGTCTCTTCGCTCGGTGACTCGTTGCAAACCGCTACTAAACGTTTTCTTGGTTTAGAACGCAAAATGATCGCTTCGCCCGCGTTACGATTAGCTTACGATAATATAATTAAAGAGTATTTAGACAAGAAATACATCTTACCCGCGCCGCTTTACGAACCGCAATCACCGAATTCTCAATCTTATATAATACCGCATCCCGGAGTAATAAGAGACGACAAACTCACTACAAAGTTACGTATAGTTCTTGACGGAAGTGCAAAGACTACCTCCAATGTATCGCTTAATGATTTATTGTACTGTGGACAAAATATTCAAGGAAATTTATTTGACATTATAATTAATTTTCGCTTATTTAAAATTGCACTGTCGGCAGACACGTCAAATGTTTCTTTGCATTGGCGTACGGGACAGTGATCGTAGGTTTCAACGCATTTTATATCGATTCTCTCCGCATGAACCATTGAAGGTTTTTGAATTTAGTCGCATTTGCTTTGGACTAAGGTCTAGTCCTTTTCTCGCGTTGCGCACAATTAAACAGCTCGCTGCTGATGAAGGTGCTTCATTTCCTAAGGCTCGAGAAATTGTTGAGACAGGTTTATATATGGACGATCTCGTCTACAGTATTGATACGGAGGAAGAGGCCATCTCGTCAGCCGCTGAAGTGATTAGCCTCATGAAATCGGGTCAATTTGATTTAATGAAATGGGCTAGCAACTCACATCAGGTTTTGTATTCGATTCCGACGTCGCATAGATTATCAGCCTTCAAAGAATTTGATGAAACCGATTCGCATAAGATTTTAGGTTTATGTTGGTCGCCCGCAAGTGATTTATTCAATCTTAAAGTTAGTACGCCGCCTCCGACGTGCACGAAGCGCACCATACTCTCCTGTATAGCTAAAATATGGACGTCATGGGATTCGTTGCGCCGGTAGTTTTATACGCTAAAATCCTTATTAAAAGACTTTGGTTGATTTCTTGTGACTGGGATAGCACACCACCAGATGAGATAATTCGTTTATGGAACCGCTTCAGAAACGAACTTCCTTCGCTGTCATTAATAAAAATACCGCGTCATCTCGCTATTACAAAAAAAATTGTGTAGTTACTATTGTAAGTTTTGCCGACCCCAGCGAAAACGCTTATGGAGGTGTTGTTTATTTTCATGTACAAAATGATAACAATGTAACAGTTAGCCTTTTAAGCGCAAAATCAAAATTTTCACCGCAGAAGGTAGTTTCTCTCGCGCGTCTTGAACTGTCCGCTTTACTTCTTCTTACTAAGCTCATTAATACAATTATAAGTGCTTGCAGTAACCGCATTCAAATTGATAACGTTTATTGTTTTTCTGATTCGACGGTTGCTCTTTGTTGGGCTCAGTCATCACCGCACCGCTGGGATACTTTCGTGGCCAACAGGGTGACGAAGATACAACAATATGTGTCCCCTGACAACTTGTGTCATGTTTCTGGTACTGACAATCCAGCAGATTGCTTATCACGAAGACTCACGCCCGCTCAAATTGTTGACCATTCGCTTTGGTATAGTGGTCCATCGTGGATTCATTCGAAACCGTCGCAATGGCCAATAATAAAGTTTAACCCTTCTATCGTTAGTCAGCCACCCGAACAGAAAAGGAATTGCTTAGTTACGTCCGCACAGGTTGAAGACTCGCTCGTAATAAATTTAAGTTATAAATTTTCATCCTGGTCAAAATATTTACGCACGGTTGTTTATGTATGCCGTTTTTCTAAATTATTAAAGTCTCGCAACACAATCACCGCATCCGATTTATATTTCACAGAATTATTAATACTTCGTGATCTTCAACGCAAATATTTTAATGATGATTACCGCTTATTGCAACAGGGTAAACCGTGTAGTCGACCGCTACAAAAATTAAAACCATTTTTTGATAACGGTCTCATAGGAGTTCGTGGTCGCTTAGCTAACGCTAATTTAAGTTTCAATGAAAAATACCCAATAATTCTTCCGCGTAAAGATCATATATTAAATCTTATAGTAGACTACTACCATAAACTATATTGTCACGCAGGTCCAGATTTACTTATGTCAATGTTGCGACAAAAATACTGGATTTTATCCGCACGTAATTTGATTCGCAGTAGGGTTCATAAATGCATACCTTGTTTTCGACTTAATCCGAAGCCAACTTATCCAGAAATGGCAAATCATTGGTCTTGTCGTGTAGTTCAGACTGTTAAACCATTTGTCCATACCGGTACAGATTTTGCCGGACCGTTTAAAATATCTGCTACGCGTGGTAGAGGTGTCCGGTCTTACAAAACGTACATCTGCCTCTTCGTGTGTATGACTACACGCGGAGTTCACATAGAGTTGGTCGGTGACTTAAGTACCGCAGCCTTTTTAGGAGCATTTAAGAGATTTTTGTCCCGCCGCGGCCCCGTTTCTAGAGTTTACTCGGATAACGGGACAAATTATATTGGAGCTAAACGTGCGCTGTCGGAATTGCAAGCATTCTTAGCCTCAAAATATTAGAAAACAGAATTCACTCAAACTCTAGCTGATAACCGCATTGAATGGTCGTTAAACACGCCCACCGCGAGTCATTTTGGATCTGACTATGAAAGTAATATTAAAAGTCTCAAAACGCATTTATTTCGGGTTATAGGCACTCAAATTCTCACTTATGAGGAATTGAGTACTATACTGACGCAAGTTGAGGCGGTTATGAACACCCGCCCGCTTTGCAGAACGCTCTCAAGCGACCCCTCAGAACCGCTAGCTCTGACTCCATCGCACTTTCTTAACTTAATGCCCTTAAAGTTTTTACCGGCTGAAGATGTCGATGAGAGCAGGCTTCACCTTCTTTCGCGTCAGTCTTGACTTGATCGCTTAGTTCAATCCTTTTGGCGCCGCTGGAGATCAGATTATTTACATTACATTACATTACCAATCACGACAGAAGTGGAATACATCTACTAATCCTATTACGGTAGGTACTGTCGCGATACTTAAAACAGAAAACGCACCGCCACTTTATTGGCCGTTGGGAATAGTAGAAGAGGTTTTCCCTGATTCTACTGGTGTTACTCGCGTAGTTCGCATTAAAACCGCTTCAGGGTCGTACCTCCGACCAGTGGTACGACTCTGCCCTTTGCCTAGACAATAATTTCTTGTTGTTTGCATCGCTTAAGTTAGGTAATTAGGTTTAATTTCGCTACATATAGGTATAGTATGTAAGTTATTATCGCTCGCATAGTTTGTTTGAAGGATACCCTTCAAGCCGGGGGGGATGGTTGCGCCGTTCACGCGTGCAATCTAATATTGGTTTTCTATGCTGTATACATTGTCTCATCCCCATCCTCTCCCGCCCCCCTGATGGGTTGACATATGGGCAGGTCAGCCGCATTAGTTAGTCGTTAAGTGATTGTTAAGAAGAACGCCAACGCCGCCCGCGCCGCCCGCTCCGCTTAAAAACCGCGTGTGAGTGACCGGTGTAACGTGCTGTATGTGCCCCAAGAGGCACATAACGACCTCTCTGTGTATCACCTTAGCAACACTACACGACAACCAGATCCAACCAACGTGAAGGACACTCAGCCCATGATGGACATACAACCAGGTTAGTCAATCCATCTATCCCGTGTTCCCGCGAACAAAACCCGCATCCCGCATCACCACTATTGAAATTACCCATTTGTAATGT
Organism: Megathymus violae; assembly: GCA_003671415.1. Lineage (NCBI taxonomy): Eukaryota > Metazoa > Arthropoda > Insecta > Lepidoptera > Hesperiidae > Megathymus > Megathymus violae. The sequence continues at coordinate 12,061 of PDGT01000027.1, forward strand.
AGTATAAGATTTTGTTCTCCCTTAATATAATGTAATAAATCAAGTGTAACAAAATAATGTACCTAATGTAAAAATGAAAAGTAAACGAATATAGGTTAGTAAATAAAAATTGTTAATAAAGTAATTATAGATAAGCAGTAATAAACTAAGAAAACTGTATAATAAATGGAATGTTATAGATATAAGATAGCAATATAATTGTAACATAAGGAGAAATAAGATAAATATAAGAAATGTTTGTAAAGATATTAAAATAATAAAGATACACAAAGGCCCTGACGAGCTATGTCAGGGGATATTTTATTATACAGCTACTTAACATGTAGCTCGCGGGCCGGGCCAGCACAGCGCCCGGACAGGTACACAAAAATAAAAAAAAACCTAACCTAACGTGTTTTTTTTTTGCTGGGAAATGCATTTACACATCCCGCCGCAAACAGGTGGCGGGTATGTGGGACTCACCGGCACGTCGGAAAGTGCCAGAATAAACACTAAAACCCAGCGGGGCCCTCTCGGGCACCGTGAGCGCTCTATTGCCCGGGTGGCGAGTGGGAGGATGTGGTGCCCCTTCCCACTCTATTACGGAGGGTGGAGGAGCGCGTAGCGCCGTCTCCTCCCCCCCGGTCGTTTCCTGCGGAGCGAGTCAGCGCTGGCGGCTGCTTCTCGCTCTCGCTCCGCGGCCTTCTTCAATCAAACCGCCTCAAGGGGGCCTCGTGGAGGAGCTGCGTGCGTCAGTCGGGCGTATGCTCGACGCCCGCTTCACCGGCATCGAAGAAAGGCTGCTGCCAGCCCAGACGCTCCGGCCAACGCTGGCGGCGGACAAACGGCGTGAGGCCGCGAAGAAGACGTCAGGGCCAACGAAGACACCAGCGCCAACGAAGACCCGCGGCGCCAGCGGCACGCAGGCCAGGCTGGCGAAGGGTCCCGCCCCTGTAAATACGGCGGCGACGGGCGCCGATACCGCTAACGACGTCGTTTCCGTCACGGAGGCATCCTGACCGCGCAACTTGTTACGAGCCGCACGGTAGGGACGCCCCCATGGGTCTCGGTTAAGACCCGCCAGCAATTCCTCCCGGCCAGCGTCCTTCGCCCGGCTGATGGCGAGCTGCAGGGCCGTTTTGGCCTCGCGATAGGCGCTCTGCAGCTCGTGTTCCAGAGCCGGATTCTCATCATCTCGCCTGCGACAGCGCACGTACCGCCTGCGAGCCTCCATGCTGGCCACCCGAAGGTCCGCTATCTCGGGCGACCACCAGTAGACCGCACGCCGCTGCAAGTGATCCGCGCATGCGGCCAGCCCGCTCCTACACGCTGGCTCCCTCAGCATCATCCCGGGAGGCCCACCGCTGGATTATCGCGGC
>PDGT01000027.1:13545-37198 GCA_003671415.1 Megathymus violae
CGGAACCTCTCCTCTGGCTCTGAGGCTCGACCGGAAACGGTACACTTCCGCGAGTACCTCCGCCTGGAGTTCCCAGGGCGGGTCGCTCGCGAGAAGTGTCGCCGCCGTCCATGACACCGTACGGTATCCGCGTATCGCTCTCACCGCTATGACCCTCTGAGGCCTCCTCAAGAGGGTCTTGTTCCGAGCGGTGAGAGCGTCGCACTAATATGGGTGCACCGTATGGGTCCTCAACCCAACCTAACCTAACCTAACCTAACCAGTTCCGCGCCGTCTGTCGTCGCGAGTGCAACGATTCTAAGTCGATCCACGTTCAAAATTTCTGAAAAATAGTAAAAAGTTGTCCGATTCTTGTGAAAATAGTGTCAAAGTGTGTTTCGGTGTCCCCTATAAATTGGATGCAGTGTCTATCTCGGGAGTGTCAAGAATTCACAAGGAAATCCAGGAAATTGTAAGTTTTTTTCCAAAATTCAGGTTCATTTTCTATTTAACCGCGTGCGCTGCACGATTAAGATCGATGACCTAGGTCTTTTTATATACTGTTTTGTGGGGTTCACTGAGACGCACAATTTGACACCTTTCAAAAAAAAAATTCCAACATCTAGTTTTTAAAATATAAGCAAAAAAAAACTCAAAACCACGTGGCCACGTGGTCGTTGATCCCGCGGTGGTAGAAACAAATTCTTAACGGCATTGACTTGGGGCATATAATTCTTCCCCTATTTCACAAAAATTCTGTAAGATTTAATAATATTGATGATTTTATAGCATTTTTTAATTTTTCATGTATTTACATCTAATTATCTCTTAAACAAGATCGATGACCCACATATTTTAAATGCCTATTTTGTAGACATCTCTAGGCTTCCACATTCTGTGAAGTATCAGAATTTTCCCATCGCTAACGGCGGAGAAATAAATTATTTTCCAAACCATAGTCGCCACGTGGTCTGCTTTAGACCGACTCCTGGTACTCCTCGTAAATACCATTTGACTACACATATCTTCCCAAGCTAGGAGCCGTTTAGAGTTTAAAAATTGGATTAGGGAATCAGGAGTTATCATTAATATACCTTAAAAAATACGAAAAAATGGGTTACAGCTCATAACTTCTCACAAAAACAAAATTTAGCACTAATTTTAGCACAGGCAACCTACAGAGATCAAAACCTATCCAACAGTACCAAACACGACAGGACTACGCATTACCGTTTAGGAATTATTAAAATATTTTTTTCTTCGCCGATTTGTGAAATTTTGTAACCCTGTAAACCGAAAACTAGTGGAGTTTTTCAGGTTCAGACATGTAGCACATTTTTTTGGTCGACTTCAAGCCGTACACAAAATATCAGAATTGTAGTACCAAAATTGAGAGGGGTCATTTTTCATTTCAAATTACGTAAACTCAATTTTAGGAAAAACCTTCAAAATTCAATAACTCGGTAAATATTTGGCCAATAATAATAATAATAAATTGGAATTGGTTTCTTTGGATTTAATTTAATTATTACCAATATGTTCGCAAAAAACGCGCAGACCGGGAAAACTCTAAAACGAGAAACAAAGACCCGCTCAGAGTCGGCGGTTCAACATAAACCCGCAGAAAGAACTAACATGCCAACCAAGGGCACTAGTTCGGAGACGGGTCAAAAGACAATTAACCCATCTCAACCGATAACGAATGCCCCCGTGGAACCGATCCATACCTCTACTCCCAAACAGGAGGCAAGACAACACCCTGACGCCCACCCCCATCCCCTTCACGCGTGTCCTCAACCTATGATGCAGTCCAAGTCAGACTCCACACTCCTGCGTATCAGGACACAAATTAGACAGGCGAAGGCTGCAGAGGAAATGGCCGCCGTCTGCACGGCTCTTGAACTGGAAGTGGAATCTGATGTAGAAGATATAAATTCGTGCGCCTCTCTTGATCATTCTGCCAACCGTACTACACGAACGCTTAGCGAGTTCCCTAACAGAGCAAACGAAGTCCTCCAATCCGCCAAACTGGAATTAGAAAAGTCTGGCAACATGAAAAGAGAGATAAGAGAAAACGTTGTAGGTTATATCCAGAAAATGTATGAAATGGTGTTGAAGCTTTCAGATTCGCGCTCCCGCCACATGGTGGAGGTTTACAGGGCGAAAATGGAGGCATCCAAGCAACTGGAAAGGCAATCACGTAGACACCAACAACACCTAGAACAAGCACTAAAAGACAAAAACAGCCTGGAAAATAAAATGGGAGCCCTAGAAAAGAACATCGATGCCATTAGACAAATACTAACCAGAGACATAGGAGAATAGATGACCGAAATACTCCACCTAGGCAAAACTTGCATATCACAAACAACGACAGCAAAAACAGCCATAACGAATGCCATAGCGACGCAATTGAGTCAGACTGCATCTACCCCTGGTCCGGCAGTTCCTCCAGATCTCTCTGAGATCAGGAAGGAGCTCCTAGAGATCAGGGAGAGTGTAGTCTGTCTAGCTACTAAGATAGGAACACCACGACCTGAGAGCTTGAACACAGGAATTGACCAGGAGGAACTGAAGATATTAATCCAGGAAACCCTAGTCACAACACCCACACAATTGGACATGACCCCGGTCCAAAACCTGTGTGCCGATATCAAGGCAACTATGGTCGAACTACTCCAACAAGAGGAACCGGGCATAACTCTCAGGTCACAAATCACAGAATTGCGTAATGACATGGCGAATTTCAGGGATACCACGGTGGAGGTAGTCGCGCCAATCCGAATAGCAGTGGAAGAAATAAAGGGAGATCTAATAGACAAAACTAGACTAACAGACGGACAAAACATAAACTCGGCTAATAACACAACCAGACAAAACCGACAATTTAGGCATCCTCCTGCAAACCCTCCAAATCCGAAATTCTCAGTCGTTCTGGAGTCAGTCGACCCTAGAACGACAAGTGATGAAATTATCCAAAACGTAAAATCAAACGTTGACAAAATAGCCCTAGGAATAGGAATAAATAGTATAAAGAAAGTTAAAAATCAGAAAGCCATTGTGAATTGTGAAACAGAAACAGACAGACGGACATTTTGCGAAGTTGTCAAAAAAGTAACACCCAAACTATCAACCACAATCCCCTCCATACGGAATCCCTTAATCAAATTAATAGGAATTGCCAGTGATCTGACAGATGCAAAAATAGAGGAAGCAATCCCAAAACTGAACCTAAGTCTTCTAACAGGTATCGATAGGGAACAACTAAAAGTTAAAGTACAACGACGCATTAAAGGCAGAACCGACGCGACCTACAACGTCATATTAGAAGTAAGTGGCCAAGTTTGGTCACGACTAAAATACCAAAGGATAAAGGTTGGCTATCAGGTCGTATCTGCAGTAGACCACACTCCGGTGAGGCAGTGCTTCAGGCACACAAATCAGATTCAAACAAAAGACCGGCCTCACTCTGAAACTCCCACTAGACTCCTCTAAAGATAAACTAAATACCGATAAACCCACACCCCTGCCATCCGGGCCCCCCAACAGAGTGGCGGAAGCCAATGCCTGTTTAATCAGAGCAAAGACTCTGATGGGGGAATCCCGAAATACAAAGGCTGAAATTAAAACTGGGGTAATTCAAGCATTGGATAAACTCTATCAGCTGGTGCGGGAAGCTGAAGAGACCAAAGACATAAAAATAAATCCAATAAAGACTGAAAATAAGGAGGTGCAAACTCAAAGTCCCACTAATATACGGCAGCAAATTTTGAACACGTGGAATTAATGAAAAAATTAATAGTTGACATAAGGCAGCACAGTGAGGCTATAGCGGACCTAAAACAACATACAAATACACTGTCAGATAAGTTGCATAGAACCGAACTGCCCACAGAAAATCTGAAAAAATTCCTAGAAAGCGAAACGGCACAAATAAACAAAACCATTGAAGACCTTAGGCACGACCTCGGTACCCAAGCAACATCGCAGCTTGCCTACGCGGATGCACTAAAGAAGCCGAGACAAGCCACGGCGCCCTTACACACGATCATCGTGACTTCGGATGATCAAGGGGATACCAGTGGCGAACTGCTGGTCAAAATAAGGGACGCCGTGGACGCTAAAAATACCGGCATACGCGTGGACAGGCTACGTAAGGCGAGAGACCAGAAAGCCGTTATAGGTTGCCATGACAAAGATGAAATAGAAAAGATGAGTGAAGCTATAAAAAGTAAAAACCTTAATGTCAAGGAGGCGCAATGTAAGGATCCACTAGTTATAATGAGGGACGTATTAGCCCTCTATTCTAACGGGGACCTTATAAGCGCCCTCAAAAACCAGTATAGCCACCTACTACATGGCGTGGACGAGAAAGATTGTAGGATGATCGTAAAATTTAGACGGAAAACTAGAAATCCACCTACCACGCATGTAGTTATGCAAGTTTCGCCGGAAATTTGGAAACGGCTCACAGTGGCAGGTCGCGTCCATATCGACCTACAACGGGTGCGAGTCGAGGACCAGTCTCCTCTGGTTCAGTGCTCAATGTGTTTGGCCTATGGACACACACGACGTTTGTGCACTGAAACAGAGGAAATATGTAGCCACTGTGAAGGACCGCATAAAGGGGCAGAGTGCGCTGACCGGCTTACTAACCAAGCGCCGATGTGTTGCAATTGCGGCCGGGCAAAGCAGCTTGATACAAAGCATAATGCCTTCGACCAGGCATGCCCAATTAGGCAAAAATGGGATGCCTTCGCCCGTGCCGCAACGGCATATTGCTAAGGGCAACCTCGGAAACCAACTAGCAAAACACGAGAAAACTTTACAATATACCAGTGTTCATGCAAATTCACATGTTGTATATCTATTCAGTTCAGAGATTTATTTAATCTGTAATGAGAATTGTAAGATGCATATCACGCGTCTATATCTGTGGTAATCAGTTCCTTTTTGTTAGTCTATGTACAATACGCTTTTTCCCCTTCCTTGCGCAGCCGCAGCTCAGAACGGACACGTATATTTTGAATTCAGTTAATATAATTAGTTTTCCTTCTAATATTCGGTACCTTTACGGAATTGTATAATTGTGAATAGTATTAAATCAGTGCCATCAGAATCTCAGAATTTTATTCAGTCCTGCCGGTCAGTTGTCGTTTGGTGGCCCATGCAAGGTAGTTGCCACGTGTTTACGGAGCCCGAAGCGCCTCTTCAGTAAGCCTTCGTGTGGACGGCGAGATAACTACTCGATCATACTCAGAACAAACAGTCAGAAATCAACTATCGGTGCCCTTGAGGGAACCGCCCAGACATTTTTTGGTGGCCCATGAGGGGATCGCCGACAACCAGTGCTGGACAATTGACGATAAAACACCTCAATGACAATAAACACACAAATTTGGTAAAGTTTCATGGTAAACTGGACAAATTAATACCCATAAGTCAACCAGCAACCACAAAAGTAGAAACAAATAACACAAAACAATTTAATGAAATAATAAAAATGAGAAATTTAAGGAAATTATATAAGGCAGAGACAGCATACAAAATAGCAATACAATTATATAAACTAGAGCTATATAAGAGGTATATAAACTACTAGTTTATAAGTTAAAATAGCAATAAAAATAAGTAACATTATAGTATAGAATAAATAGTTATAAAATAGTAAATAAAATATTAAAGCAAACAAAGATTGGAAATTACTGTATGTGGTTTAGCATTAAGGTAAAATTAAGACAGCAATAACATTAGATAAAAATCGTAGCACTCCTGTTTAATAAGCTGCATTAATATAGAATCTTATGTACTAGATATAGAAAATTTATGTATTTAATGATAAGATTAAATGTACGAAAAATGTACTAAATAAAGGCAAAAAAGGTCCCCGACCAGCTATGTCGGGGGAATCATTTAGCTCGCGGGCCTGGCCTGAGAGCGCTCGGACAGGACCCCTAAAAAAAAACCTAACCTAACCACCATCGACCCGACGACCGCCATTAACTTAACCTAACCTAAACTAACCTGTACATACAAATTATATTTCAAATTTATTTGTGTGTTCATAAGAATTTCTTACTTTATAAAGTAGTTTTTCTGGTCTGCCTGGTGCAATTTATGTTAGATATGTCACTAAATCGTTCAGTTTTAATAATATATGCTACGTATTTGTATCGTGGTGTATCTATGGTATTCCGTCTAAAACGAACTTTTCCATCCATTGGTTAGGAGAAAATAGGTTGTGACTAACGGACAGGCAAGTAGACTAAACCTGTAAGATATCCATTTTTAATCAAACCGATCGCAACTTTAATTCTAATTATAAGAGAGATTTGTACATGCTTGAATCAACAACTTGACGAAAGATTTAGTAACAAATAAAATTGCACAACTAGGTGACAAAGGTATATTTTCGAATTTTTAATTTATACCACTAGTAATATCAGATAAATTATATTAATAATCAACCACCCCGACTCCATCGTGTTGGAGGTGGAAGGCGAGGGCGGAGACCGACGGCGCTCGAGGGCGGGCGGCTCGTGCTCGTCGGTCGGCAGAGAGGGGGAGGAGGCGGACGTCGGGAACTCGGCGGTGACGCCGGTGCGCGTGGGCGGCCGGGACAGCTCCTCGCCCTCGTATTCCGCGGCGTTGTCTCCGTACTCGCCCGCCTTCAACGGCACCAGTGTAGTTCGCGAGGGGATCACCTAAAACGATGCAACCTCGGCGCTGCCGGTGTTCCGCGACACAGTCTGACGGCTCACCGGAGATCGGCGCCGAGGTTAATGGACCCTAAAATATGTCGTCGTCCCCGACGAACGCTGTCGCGATGATCATTACTGTAGGCTTTTTTGAAGTTTTGTTATCTCACTCTTTATATATTTTTATTTGTTTTATATATTTAGTTATGCTGAAAAGAAAACTGTTTGTTATTTTTTTTTTATTTCATTAATTCAAAAAAAAAAATTTCTAATATTATTTTTAGTGATTTAAGAGATTTCCAGACACTAAAGGAAAATTGTGGTTTTTATTTTGTTATTAATTTTAAATTTATCTATTACGACAGTGTTCGCCGGCAACACCGATGGAGGTAATGGATAAGGACAAAGCAAATTTCGACGACCACGCAAGTTCGGTTGTATCGCAATCCGAAACAACAGCAGGTATCAACCTTCGGCGGACAGCGTATTTAGGCATAGTTATACCTTAAAGTCTGCACGATCGGGTTCGAAGACGATGGCGCGGCCCGCGGGTTCAGCGACAGTAGCGGGCTCGGCGGCCGCGGGCGGTGCAGGACGCGTGCGCGTGCGCGTGGGCGCGATCACCGCAACAGATCTCATCGTTGATTCTGAACTGGATCTAGTCACCGCCACGATTGGTTCCTTCCAAGGGATATCTGAGTAACATTCGCACGATAACAGTGCAATAGCACTATGTTTCAAACACTCAGTGAACCAAACCGACGGTAAATTCACCTGGAGACCCCTCCACTTGAGCATAGTTGTTGTCGGCGGAGATCAACCGCCGCTCCGAGCACAGCCGAGCGCAGTCCCCGCTGCGAAACGTTCACGATATCACTAAATAAATACATTATGTTGCTTTTCACTCCGATTACAATTACACAAGAGGCACTTGACATACGTATATCGCGATTCAATTTGACCTTACAGCGGTGGAGGACGGAATAATTTCAAGTCACATTTAAGGAGATAGTTTAATCACTTCGATCCTTCAAACGTGTAATTTATCTATACACCACAATTTTTTTAATTACCATAAAACGGCATTTAGGCTTTTTACGGCTGTAAAGAATTTATTTACGGCTGTATTCACCGCGAACAACAACTAACTCCAAGATGGCCGGCTAACGATACAGTGGCCGACACCAAGCGTGACTGACCGCCGCGGGTACTGCGGGCGCCGCTGCCACGGCGCGTGACGCGGTGTCACGTCCGAGGTTCCTTTGTGAAGTAGCAGTGAAACAACAGCAAACGATATAGAGACGAAAATATTTGTCGGGCAACGTAGAACCGGCAACAAGATGTAAATGTATACTCGAGATTTTTGATTACTTCAAAACTGACCAAGTTATTACAAGTTGAAGTTTATATTTAAAGATTCTTTATTCTCAAAATAGACAAAGGTATACCACTTACTGGAAATCAATAGTTAAAACTAGGTAATTGTATAAATATTGCATACTGCATCCGCCAATTGATACAGTCGACTATACAATAATCATCCAAAGCATTTTTTTACCAATTAAATAATGAATACTTTAAATGGATGCACATTTTTAATGATATCTAGTGGCTTTAGCCGTGCTCCATCAAAAGTACCAGTTTTCTTTCCATAGCTAGCTCTCGCTTTATAAACAACAAAAAGCCGGGCTCGGCGATGCTTACTGTAGAGCAGAGGTTCCCAAACTTATTTTTCTTATAGACCACTTTCAAAATATTACTGGTTAAGGTGGACCCCCTGCAGCTACATTTCTACTATATTCCCAAAACTTTACAAAAAATGTGAAGAATAGATCTAACTATGGAAATTTGCGTTGCGCCTGCGTTCCATCCACTAATTAACAGTTTTCGAAAAAAAGTGAGAATTGATTGGTTAATTAATTGATTGTGCTGTGAGTGGATGTCAAAAAAGTAAAGTTGGTCAATCAAAAAAGTGATTCCATTCAATTTCACTTTTTTGACATCTACTCACAGCACAAGGAACCAATCAATTCTCACTTATTTTATTTAGAAAGCTCCTCATCCAGTGTGGTAAAAAATAAAAAGAAAAATAATATATTTGCTTGTGTTGTTTATTAAAATATGTATTATTATTACACAATGACTCAGTCGAAAATTAAACATTAATTATTTCTACAATGACAATCACAAAATAGTCATAATTTTAATGGGATGGATGTACTTGATGGATTGACAGCAAATTATCAATATTTGTCTGCAGTTTTGTTAGGAATAACCGCAAATCTCCCTGTTCTGTGATATTCAATTTGCTCCTTTTTTTGTTTAAAGGTTTGTAACGACACTAAAACTTTTTTCGACAAGATATGACGACGGAAATGCTATCAAAAGCTTTCTCGCAATTCTCCACAGTCCAGGATATTTTTCGGGTATTTCTGCCTGCAACCAAAATGATTGATATCCTCTTTTAAATTTCACCTTTAGCTCCTCATTAGTGCTAAGTTCGAGTAGCTCCTCTTGTAATATCACATTCTCCACTTCCGTTTCATCAAATGGATTTATAACTCATGGTGGTATTTCTATCGTCAGAATATCTTCAAATCTGATTTTGAAGTCATCATGCAGGGCAATTAAATGTTGATTAAATATGTGTGAATATCATCATCAAGGCATTCTACCTGTGACAAGTTTGAAAACTGGGAAAATTCGCGCCGATTAATATTTTGCTTCATAAATTTCAATTTTCCAAGAAAAGCTGAAATTACACCCTTTGCTTTAATTAAATTAAGGCTGTCCCCTTGTAATTGTAAGTTAATGTCATTAAATTTTTTGAACAAATCTGTCAATAACGCGATGTCTGCTTTTGAATTGATCAGGTCTTCTTTTAAATCTTGATCTTTACTTTCCAGAAACTCTAACACTGATTCAAAAAGTGAGTAAAATCTTGTGAAACATGCACCTTTCGACAACCAGCGTACTTCAGTATGTAAGAGCAATCGTTGGAAGTCTTCATCATTTTCATCGCACAATTGTACAAATAAAGGCGTATTCAATGCATTACTTCTTATTTTGTTAACTGCATTAATCACAAATTGAAGCGATTGGTGCAATCTATCACTCAAATTTTCGCTACTAGGTGTTGTCGGTGGATGACACAGTGAATTGCAGTTACCTCTGGTATAATTCTTTTAAGATGGCTTATAAACCCACGATATCGCCCGACCATAGCAGGAGCTCTATCTGTTGCCGCCGAAATAACGTTTGTAAATGGAATCGATTTATCCCTAAAAAAATCACTCAGGGAATTAAATATTGATTCACCTTTAGTATCCGTCTCCAAAGTTTTCGCGAATAGTAGCTCTTCATGAATTTCTTCGTTCATAATAAATCGAACATATGCCAACAATAATGCTTCATTACCTTCATTAATTAAAGTTGACTCGTCGAGTTGAATAGAAAAATGAGTTGTTTGTAGAGCATTACACAACAAACATTCAATATTAGAGCTCATTTCATCAATTCGTCTTTGTACAGTGTTGTTTCTCAAAGGAATTCTTTTGAGTATGTCAAATGGGGATTGGTGCAGAACAGTTTTTAAAACCTCTTCAATAGCGGGTAAAATTAACTGTTCTCCAATGGTGTGCGGTTTTTCAGATTTCGCTATAAGTAATGAGATATTGTAAGATGCCCCCAAGCCATCATCGTTACTTTTAGACATTGAAGCGAACATGCCGTGCACGCTGGGTCTCTTTTCATATTTTTCTTTCAATGTTTGAAAATATTTCAAATCTTTACCTATTTTATCAGGATGATACCTTCTTAGATGATCTTCGAGCTTCGATGGTTTCATAGAGTCATTGGTCAAAACTTTATTGCATAAAAGGCATATCGGCAATCGCTTGTCTGCCTATGATGGAACGAAACCAAATTTTAAATAATCAACACTGTACATTCGACATTTCTTCTTACATTCAGCCATGTTTCATATCAGTTACCTACCTGTAAATAAAAAAAAATTTGTTTTAGTAATCTTAAGGCGGTCTTACTTAACAGGATATGGCATGGCATATTTTAACTGAGTAGGATTAATTAATTATAGCAATGAATTCAACAAAGAACGGGTGACTTTGATATATTTCTGTAAATTCGATGTAAAATACTTTTAAATAATACTTTCATATCAAAACTCCGCGATTTCAATTATTTATTTATTACCATGACGCACGTTACGAGTATGTAAAGACACGAACAATTTATAAAAATATATTTAATGATTGAGTAAACCACCAAATAGTCGGGAAATAAAAAAAAAACTAATAAAGTAGGGACAAAATGTTCAATTTTTTTCGGTTTTGTGTTCTTTTATATAAGTATCTGATTATGGCTCTGTTCAGTATTTAATGTAGAATACGTACCTACTGCACGCAAACATTACAAATATATTACAACAAAAATATATCTCCTATCGCAGCTGGGTTGGAAGCGATTTCTTTCAGGAATAAGCCTCACCTCAGGGATAAGTGTATTCTGATAGGAACTGCCTACCGACCGCCCTGGTTAAACTTGCAGATATTCTTGAACGCATTGACCGATTCACTTTGCTCATTTCCTTTGCATAATCATACTATCCTTCTTGGTGACTTTAATGTTGATATGCTAAATAAAGCTAATTTTAGCACTAAGAGTATTGAAGATTTTCTAAATTACACTAACCTCGTCCAACGAGTGGTTGAACCTACTCATTTTACAGAATTTAGCGAAACCCTAATAGATCTTGTTTGCACTGATACTTTTGTAAATAAATTAAGAGTAAACTATATTAAAGACTTAAGTAATCATGCCTTCATAACATTCCAATTAAATATTAACAAAGAGTTGTCACCTAAAACAATTACTTATAAACCCATAAAAAATATAGCATTGGACCATTTTAATGAAGATTTGCTGGCCATTGATTGGCAAAATTTTGCAATTATGACAGATGTTAATAATATGATAACTAAATTCTCCAACCAATTGACATTTTTATTTAACTTCCATGCCCCTATTAAAACTATTTCTATTAAGGAAAACCAGCCTCCATGGATAACATATAATATAAGGTTAATGTTTAAGCGTCGTAACGAGGCACAAGTCAGTGCACATAAAACCAGATCCGATTCACATATCCAGTACTACAGAGACTTAAAGAGAACTGTTGTGACTGCATTGTTAAATGAAAAGAGCGTATTTTAATTTTTACATTAACTCCAATAGAACCAAGCCGCAGAAAATGTGGAAGCATCTTAAACAACACATATCCGTTAAACCTAAAACGGGAACATCACTACCCATCGCTTTTAATGACGCAGATAAAATTAACGAGCATTTTCTCGAAGTTCCTGGAAGTGCTGATGTGCCACTATCAAGTATTACATATTACGAGTTCCATAGGTCTAATAATACGTCCTTTGCATTTCGTGAGGTAAGCGAGTTGCAAGTGTCTAAAGTTATACGCGGTCTTCATTCAAACGCGGTAGGAGAGGATGGTATCTCACTGGAAATGATATTGTTAACGGTTCCACAAATCTTGGGTGCTCTAACAAATATCGTAAATACATCTTATCGCACAAGTGTTTTCCCTAGTATGTGGAAGCGAGCCTTAGTTAAACCTTTATCAAAAAAGGGGAACCAGTGAATCTAAATTACTTGATACCTATTAGTATTCTTCCAAATATGTCTAAAATACTGGAAAAACTAGCATGCATGCAGTTAACAGACTATCTGGAGAAGAATAATATCTTACCCGCTATGCAATCGGGTTTTTGTAAACGTAAGAGTACAACGACAGCATTAATTGATGTTGTTGATAACATTTTATCTGCTCAAGACACTGGTGAAGGAACGGTTATTGTTTTGCTTGACTTTTCGAGGGCATTTGATAGTATTCATATCTCATTGCTGCTGTGAAAGTTATCTTTTTACGGTTTGACCATTGACGCTGTTAAATGGTTTGATAGCTATTTTTCAAACCGGTCACAAAGAGTAGTTCTTCAAAATGAAGGTGGGAAGGTCATGTATTCTTCTTGCAGACCTCTTCACCGAGGAGTACCACAAGGTTCTATACTTGGCCCGCTCTTATTCATATTATATAGTGCAGATTGTGTAAATCAGATAAGACACTGCAAATATCATTTATATGCAGATGATCTTCAGCTGTATATATCTTTTAGACCTGATGACACCCCAACAGCAATAGGTAAATTAAACGAAGATTTAGAGCGTATTGCAAGCTGGTCTTCTTCAAACAACATGACACTAAATCCCCAAAAGACTAAATATCTTTTAATAGGTAGCAAAAATCAAATTAGAAAAATTAGTAGGTTTAACGTGTCTATTGCAGTAAATAGAGAAATCATAGAAAGAGTATCAGAGGCTAGAAACCTTGGCGTGCTTATGGATGAGACTCTAAGGTTTGAGGGTCATATGTTGAATGTTGTTCGCAATTGCTTTTATCGCCTTAAAGTATTGTATAGAATTCAAGAATTTATTGGACCCGAGTTAAGAATAAATCTCTGCGAATCATTAGTCCTCTCGAAACTTAATTATGCTGATGCTGCAATTGGACCCAGATTATTAAAACGCACACAAAATTTGATACAGCGTGTCCAAAACGCCTGCGCTAGATTCTGTTTTAATGTTCCGCCAAGAGCACATGTAACCCCATACTTAAACGCGGCTAATATTTTAAAAATGCAATATCGACGTCAACTACACTTCGCGTCACTTTTGATTGGCATCATAAAACATAAGGACCCTGCTTATTTATTTAGTAAACTTCGATGGCGGCGAGATATAAACATTTTGCGTCCCATCCGAACATCTTCAGATATACTTTTAAATCCAATGCACTATACAGCGGCCTTTCGGGGTAGTTTTAAGTATGCCGCAACTAAGTGTTGGAATAATTTGCCATCGCCTTTCCGTGAACTCAAAACAATTCGTAACTTTAAAATAAAATATAGGTTGCACTTACTGAACCTACAGCTTTCAAATCAATAGTTGTGGTATATTTAATTTTAATTTTGGAGCGCCTCTTTTATTTTACATATTAAAAAAATTATAGTTTTTACTGTTATATTGATATTTTACATGTATATTATAGGTATAATTTAATTTATTTCGTTACATATATATTATGGTTAAATACAAACCTCTGATGAAACAATGTATGTGAAACAAAGCTTTCTTTTTGTTTGTTTCAAATTTATATAGACAGCATTTTTCTTTCCTTTTTCTTTTTTGTCCATTTGCAACGTCTATTAATATTAACACTTTGTTTGATTGCGTCACTGAGTATGGGCTGTACTGAAAATCAGTGTTGCAGTTCACTGCAACAATACTGAGTACAGTCCATTTTGTTGTATGGTGTTACTGCTGCAATGCTTATTATTTTTTTTTTTTATTTATTTTATAATTTTTCTTGTTTCACTTATAAAGCAAATAAAAGTTTCTTTCTTTCTTTATTTCTTTCTTTCTTTTGTATCTACGTATTTTTTTGTAATTTGTCCATTTTTGCTTTACTTACGTGTACACTAAGTTGTAAAATAAGTAACAAATAAAATAAAAGTATGTATAACAAATTAATTGGCAGATAAGTACTTACTTTTTACGACACTAGCAAACACTAACATCGATTCACTTTACTTTTCGAAATTCCGGAAACAAATAAGTAACGTTTATCCTTCGCATTCGTATTTATATTGGTGAGGAATCAAACAAGTTCATGTAAGATTCCAAGCACAAACACAAGTTGTATTTCGTTTCCTTTGCAAGTCTAAACAAGAGTTGCAGACAGCGGTGCGGCGATGTTTTGCAAGTCACGACACGTTGTACTGAATATGGAATATGCAAGTTTTTACATGTAAAAGTCGCTGAGTTTCTTAAATAAATATTATCTGTCTACATTGATAAGTGAAGTCAAGCCAACATTTTAGTTCTTCACTACTCTAGTTAGGAAAAGGCATTTATAATGATTAAAAATATTTAAAACGATTAAAAAAAAGATTTTAATTTGATTACAATATAGATAAATAATATATACTTTCCACTGAAGTAATCTTTTTAAATGCCTTTTTCTAATCAGAGTATCGAAACCAGATAAATTTTCGTAGACTCCCGCTTACGAATTGTGCAGCCTATTTTTTTGGTCACGGCAATGTAGACCCCCGTCGTCTCCCGTGGACCCCTGGGGGTCCACCTGGACCACTTTGGGAATCAATGCTGTAGAGTATTGTTTTTGTAAATTTAATGTTAGTGTGTGTTGTTTTATTTAGGCATTTCCTAGCAAATGTACAGGTGTTGAATATATTCATAGTAAACAACTATATATATTTAACATTGGTCTTCGTCTCTTTATAGTTTGTGTCGATGTGTCGATGTTAGGTAGACTGAGATGTTAATAAAAATGAAGCACACAATTTTGGGCATCAACATTAATTACGCATAAAATTACTAGGCGTAGCTTATCCATGAGTTGTGATATATAAAGGACAGCCTCTGCACACCCCGCTTACTGTGACGACGCCAGCGATTTGATGGAAGAGAATTTAACAAAATCAAAAATTACTGCGTTTTAGTGTATTATGTAACATTATAAATATTAAAATCAATTATTTACAACGATTGTGTTTTGTTGTTTCTAGATATTTATAATGTTTCCTACATTGAGGTAGGGTAATGTTCTATGCTTACAGATACTTTAATACGATAAATATGGTAATTAAAGCAAACGTGCCGGCGCGGCGCCGTCGTACTTGCGGATTCATCGAAGCCTTTGTCTCCTATTTGCCGACCGATTGATGAATGCAATTGCAGAAATAAAAAAAAATATCGTAGCACGAGTAAATACGTATACATTTAATCATTGAAATAAATAAAATGAATTTATGTTTTTCGTTGATCGATTTATTTATGGTTAGGTTACTGAACGTGTTCAGTAGCGGCAGTAGATATCGCCATTTTTTTTTTCGTTTTAGTAATTAAAAAATAATGGTGTATATTTTAACATTTGAAATAAGAATCAAAATTGCCGACTCAAGCTTATAATTGACACACATTTGTTCTTTATCGACATACATATGGACAATAATAAAAATAAATAAACATTTACACATTCACACCCCCGCAATAGGATTCTCTGTATTGCGGGTGGCATGGACATAACAAAACACCCATGACCCGAGAACAAACATTTATATGTCACATAAATGGTTATCGAACCCAATGGGCCTCGCCCCTCGCTCAGCAGGGTCGCTTCCAACTGGGCTATGGGCTCATCAAATATAACAATCTAGTCGCGGGATGAACCACGTTGCACGTCAATTTATCAAATTACGAATAATTATAGGACCTAGAAGAAACAGGGAATTGCAAAAATATAGTATTTAACATATTTTCGCGTCAAATAGTAAACGCGTATTTTAATAGAAAGATTGTGTATGTATAAATATAAATTTCATTACAAATATAAAAAAAAAACCTGTGAAAAAATCAAATAAACAAAGGACAACGGGAAGGAATGAGTTAAGATTCAAGAAAAAAAAATTTAACAATGTACCGTCCGCAAAGGCGTAAAGTATGTGCGCAGTGTAGGAAGCGGCGCCAGTGCACCACTGCGATCGCGGCGTATAGGTTGCTGCACCGCATTGATGCACCGCTCGCCGCGCTGTTCGCTGTGCCGTTCGCTGCCGTTTCACCTAGCACGGCGCATAGCTTGCCATCACAGACCACAGCTCCACCCATATCATTCTGTGATAATACTCACTTTAACAAAGTTCCCACATCCGCCCATAAATATTTCAGTCAATAATGTTTACGTTGGAAAATAAGATAGTGATACAATTCAATGATAGCGATGGTTCGCTGTTTTGGTGATTAAACGTGTGGGTGTTTCTGTCTGTTGTACTAAGCCAAACCAAATGTGAAATCTTGATCTAATTTGGCGTCATACACATGAATCGGTAGACTAAGGACAGGTTTAAAGATTTACCTCACAGAGTTCATCTCCGGCGTAGCACACGAGTCCTCGCGGCGGCGTGGGCCACTGCGGTACGTGACCCGCGCATGGCGAGTCGTCTGCGAGCGCCATATCCACCACGCGTAGGCGCACGCGGCGCAGCTGACGGGCTGGGAGCGCGCGCACCGCGTTACAAAGTCGTGCGCGTTCGCACTCGTCGCGGGAGGTCGCCAAAAGGATTGGACGCGCGGCGGCCGCAGCACCGAATGGTCGCTCCAGCTCTAATAGAGCGAGATTGAGTGTACGGGGTGCGGAGACAGCGAACGCTACGCGACGGACGCGCCGCGCGGCCGTTGCCAGTGGTGCCGCGGGCCGAGCAGCTAGCAAGGCACTGGCAAACGCCCACAGGTCACGCTCTTTGCCGCCTCTCATCTCCCTCGTATCCGGTCCGAGCGCACACCGCGCGGTTGTCACGGCGGTGCGCTGCGATAAAAGGGACCCCCCACACCGCCACCCGTCCTCGTGCTCCACCACGACCTGAGGATCCATTCTTATTAGTGTCTTATCACTCGGTCGGGGTGAACCCGAACGAAGCTTCACTATTGTTATATTATATATACCATACCTTTTGGTACACCAGCAACTCTAAAGCATTTGATGGTTTACTACATTCGCACTACACCCAGCCCACCCAGTTCATGTAGACCACAACGGCTCGCTTCAGACAAACTGAAGATAGTTCGGAAGGAATTCGAAATGATACTCTCTAATGGCGCAGCACGTTCTCCAGAGATCCTGTGGGCTTTGCAGCTGCACCTCACTCCTAAAAAGAATAATCATTGGCGGCCTTGTGGATATTATAGTATGTGGGTCGCACGGACTGTTCCCGACCATTATCCGATTAGGTAAATCCATGACTTTGACCATAATATAGCTGATAATAAAGTCTTCATCGCAATCGACCTCGTCAAAGCGTATAACCAGGTCCCGGTCTACGAGAAGGACATCGCGAAAACAGCTATAACAACAGCTTTTGGTCTGTTTGAATTCTCTTACAAAAATTTGGACTCCGAAACTTAGGGCAGACTTTCCAGAGGTTCGTTGACAAGATGACGAGAGACCTGGACTACACCTACTGTTACCTCGATGACTTCTTGGGATTCTCACATGGTGAGAGCTCTTCACTTTCAGAGAGCTTTTCACTCGGATGAAGGAATACAGCACTCTCGTGAACACCCGATGTGCGTCTTCGGTGCACTTGAGATGGAGTTCCTAAGCTATTAATCTTACTGGCGACTGTCTTTCAGCATTCGACCAGTGTAAGAAGAAACTTGCAAACGCTGCACTGCTCGCACACTTTGTATCGACATTCGTCCGACTTAGCAATGGATGCAGTAGTGCAGCAGCTTAAAAACGGTGAGTGGCAACCTCTTTCATTCTTCTGGCGCAATTGAACTTCATGGCAGCTGAAGCTACGATTGCGAACTTCTGGCGATATACGAAAGCGTGAAGTACCGAGTACATTTTTTGGAAGCTCGCACTTCGCAGTCTACACTGTCCATAAGCCGCTCAGTTTGATTTCGTCGCGCCAATTCCGCCTTCTTATCCATCTATAATCTTAAATTTACTATGACTATGAATATAAAAAAGTATGTTCTTAGGGTTATGATAACTTCGCAGATTCATAAATTATGCTTACAACCTTGAACGGACCCTTGAATTACTTATGTAGAATGAATATTCACATTGTGGCGTCGCCTTCTAGTTACTTTGTATTTAAGTTAGACAAAGTTCGCAATAAATGTAGCAGCATCGCCCCGTACCATAATAGTAGATAACGACCGATCCGTTTGCTGCTATTCTTGTTATTTAATATTTCATTTTGAATACAACACACTCGGTATAACCGGCATCAACCGAAACATTAGTTTGGAGACACCCATAATGTATCTTTTTTTCTCCTCCGTTTGGCTACCACTTCAAAGTAATAGATTGAAAAGCAAATCTTTTGTTGTCATTTCTTTATTTAGTATTTCCTATACTCACCATAAAACAACATATTCCTATACTCACCATAAAAGCTGCCGAATCGCTTTCTTCGTCAACATCTATATCCTCCGTCGTCATTACGCTCGAAATGACATTTTCTATATCTGTAATATTATTATTTAACTTTTCTTTTTTACAATCCACTAAGTCAGCCAAGTAGCCAAGTAGTAGTTTCTGCAGTGCCCATGCGTTACAACAATCAAAATTAAAAATCCTTTATTGAAACAAATGGGGTGATTCTATATGGTTTAGGATTTCCTTAGTAAATTTTATTACTATCGCCTGAAGATTTCTAGGTGGAGCAACCTCGCTTACGTGGTTGGACGTACCGAAATAGCATGCGAAAGCTTTATGATGACGAGGGAACGGCGGGTTTTAGTGGAAAGTGCTGGCTGTCTCACCGTGGGCCGTCAACGCTGCCAGTAGCGAGAGACGTGCCAGGAGCAGTAGCGAGAGACGTGCCAGGAGCAGTAGCGAGACACGGGCCATACCGACGTGCACCGACACGAAGCTTCACTGGCAGCTCATAAGGCACCGTCTCGACACCATCACGGACCGTTCACGTCTCGGTGTTTCTATCACTGCTACACAGGAGTGTCTATTGACGTTTGTCATTTTAGATATTTTCGTTTGTCATATTGCATATTGAATAATTACTCTTAGTATTGTCCAGTTCTACTACTTTCTTAATTGAATGATACAACACTAGGTACTGAAGACAATAAAGTAATAATATTTTTAGAAATATCTATACCGTGTCTATAATAATTTAATTAATGGAGGATTACATAGTGGTAGACCCCAGAAGCTTAATATCAGCCGTATGCTCGGTGGTACATCGTAATGTCGAAACATATACGAACACTTCCTCTATCAAAAACCGTAAAAGATAAGAGCTGCCGTGTGCTGTTAGAACTACGATGACTGTTAAAGCCCGAGTCCCCCATCTTAAAAATCCGGATACCTTAAAAATACACATGTAAAATATCACAATAAATAAAAATTACCCCTAAGACTTGGTGCTTAGCGCACCATACGTTGTATCGAATCGAATTTCTGTAGTTAGTGAATTAAAAATATCTACACTTAAAGATTGTAGGTAAAAAAAACACCAGAAATATATAAGGTAGAAGGAGCACAGTACAATAAGCAGAAGAAAAAATGGTAGTGTAATATAAGCAACCGATATGAAATCTACCGCAAAACTAGGACTAAATACATTAAATACAGTGTTAGCGCAAGCAACTACCAGAGTGCTTCGTCGAAACGAAATCCTTCTGAATCTCTCTGAAATAATATCAAAATAATAAGAAGAATTTGTTATTTTGTTAATATCTTGTCCCTGCGCATACATCAGAATTGAGATGTCACCAACGCAACCTACGTGGTAAGTGTCGAAAAATGACGCTGTTTGACGATTTTACGAAATAAAACTCCATGATTTTTTCGGGGTAATGAACGCTTCGCAATGTGTTAGATTTTACGAAAGTTAATACAGGAGCTTCGAGCGATGACATGTTTGAAGAGGGAGACTAAGAGGATCTGCTGGACCGGTCAATCTTATGAATGACGTTATCACAAATTTCTAAGTATATTGGTGAGTGATCTGAACTCATGTCTAATATGTTCTTATGTAATTTGATGAATTATTCTTAACTATAGTCTCTCAAGTCGGGTGTTTTGTTGTTGCGGTGTGTCAGTACTATTATAAACTACCGTATTTTGTCTTTTTTATTGTCTTTTTCTTTCAAATTCAAATTCATTTAATCATTTTGATCTCACCCGGGCATCGCCTTACGAAGATATGTTATTATGTATCCGATTCACTGCGATCGACTTGTATGCATTGATAACTATAGCACTGTTTTTTTTACTGTAAAATTTTTCGAAAACACGAAATACCACTGTATAGTTCAGTAAGTCGTGTCCCGAAAGTTCGGCTCGAAGGCCAATGTAAAAAGGGGTGGTGTTAATTTTAACTAACCTTGCTGGTTTGGAGTCTACGCACGTTTTAATTGTGTTATAGTTAGAGTGGTTTAATGGTTACAGAGCGTATAAATAAGGAGTCCGGAGTTTACAGCAATTACTAAGTATTATTAAAGCACGTATAATAAATACACACCACTGTCGTAGTATACAGTTTTATTGTATTCGTTACAATTATCGGACAGCAATGATGCCCACCAGACGTGGGCGTTCGCTTTTAAACTATAACAAACGGTGGCGCCACCTATGTCATTTGAAGAATGGTGGCACGGTAAGTCAATAGCACAACTAGATTGTTTAACGATAAGGATGATATTTTAGTAGTTTAAGCCTTCAACGCCGATCATTTAATATTTATCGAATTAATTTATGTAAAATACTAACATTACATCTGCACCTGTAAACCTGTGTATTTAACTTTTGGTGTTTATGGCGTTATTCTATTTTATGATACTAACACTATATTTAACTAATTTACACAAATTTGTTATAGATCCATAGAACTAGTTAAAGTATCCAAAACAATGGTAGAATATGGGTACGAATGACCACGAGGTATTACAAAGGTGGTTAGACACATACTGACTTCATGAGACAATTGAACGTAATTAAATGATATAAAAAATGCTGATTAGTTCGATTGCGTTGCATTCGAACACCATCGCTTGACGTATCACATCGGTTCTAACATCCGCGCAACTCGACGGATCTTTAGTTGAAAAGCAGATGTTCACGCAAATTCACATGGTATTACTATTCAGTTCAAAGATTTATTAATCTGTAATGAGAATTGTAAGATCGATATCACGCGTCGTTATCTGTGGTAATCAGTACTGTTTAATTAGTAAGATATTCTCCCGCCCCTTCCTTGCTCAGCCGCAGAGCAGAAGAGACACGTCTAGCCTACATTGAGTCCTTTATTAATGTAATCAGTTTCATAATGTTCAATATTTGATAAGAAATAATCATTGTAACTCGAATTAAAGAAGTGCTACAAGAATATCAAAATTTTATTGAGTTCGCCGGTCTGTTGTCGTTTGGTGGCCCAGCTAACGTAGTTGCCACGTGTCTACGGAACCCAGGAGCGCCTCCTCCGTAAGCCTTCGTGTGGACGGCGAAGTAACTACTCAGAGATTATAAATATAACCATAACAAGAATCAATCAGAGATAACCAAATGTCGGTAGCCCTTGACGGGAATTAACCAACAGCAGACCTGCCGCCAATCCCAAATACCGTGGGAGTCGTATTCAGGATCGGAGGTATCCAACTGGGACGAGGCCCGCACGTCACGTCGGTCTAGATCGGTTGGACTCATCACCACTTAGCATAAGGTGGAATTATTTTCAAGCATCCAAATTCAAAATCATTTAATCATATAGGCATACACTTATGAACACTTATGAACGTCATTTTTTGCTTCTACCATCGTTTCGAAACGGTGCTTTAACAATGAGGAAAAGAAACGGCCAAAGAAACTCCTCATTATATCTTTTAAACAACATATTGTAATTACAAAAGTTTAAACATCTTCGGAACTGGATTCCACACTATTATTTCCAAACGTCCTTGTCAATAATGTATTCATCTATACTATAATATTCTCTGCCTGTAAGTTGTATTTTAATTCGTCTTAAAAGTTCCAATGGGCAACTCGCGTATCAACTTAGAAATGGTATTCTTAAAAGTTCCAATGGGCAACTAGCGTATCAACTTAGAAATGGTATTGTAAAAACAAACCCCAAGCCCCATAAAGAAACGCTAACCCTTTGAAGACAATATGAAGATGTAACCAAATTATTCCTATTGTACGAAGTATTTGCATATTCGTTTATATTTTACTAATACATTCGAAATGTATATCGTTAGCTATTTAATATTTGTATGTGTTTGTGTAACGCAACCTTTGCTTGCACTGCGATGCATATATTTTAACCTAATTCTTATAATAAATTCAATGTACAAACAGCACTCGTGGAGTTTGGTTATTTCGTCATACCTAACTCTTCCCGTATATTGTTCGTGTACTAACGGTACCGTCAACACCTATTTCTTGTTTCGTGATTGTGTATATAACTTTTCTGCTTATACGTATTTAAGTTTTTTTAATAAATACTAAATTAATAATATAATAAAATATATATATATATACTGATCGGCTACGGTCATTCTCTGAATGACTCACGCGATTAACTTATTTAATGTTCTATTCATCACTAACCTTTTCTCACCACTCTACTGGCGGAATTACCAAGTACTGGAGTGGACTGGTCATTTTATTCGGACGTTCGCTTATATTTATATACCCGGTCACATTCTGCTTCGACCTTTAAATTCACTTACGGCACGAGCGCTACAAGCGTTCTCGCGCCGCCTCCAGCTTAAGGCGGCATCGCATCCGCGAGTTTCACACGCATATTACTTAGGTACGAGTACATATGAAAACGATCCTAAAACTGGGACTGTTTTACTACATGAAATAGGTAATATAATACCGGTGTGGTAATGCATAACTCAATGACGATACGATCTGTTATCGAGCGATATTTACTTTATTAATAGGTCTGCTAACCTATGGCTACATGAGAATGGAGTGATAAAAAAAGTCAATATATAATAGTTTTCAAGTGCAAAGAATACTTTGTATCCGTTTCAACTTCTAAAGTCCCAGTCGAAAAGATACCAACCAACGACCGAAAACACCTACACGTTTTCGACCGAATGTAATTTGAAAAATATCAGGTGTACCGCTCTATTGAAAATGCCACAAGTTTTATAAAGTTGGTGGAAAGTTTTATTAATAAAACAAAACGTAAAATATGGTAGAATTCGTCCGACGTACTGGTCGCGTCGGTTCACTCCGAGGTGGCGCGCGGCACGAGCGCGGCGAGCTCGTCCAGCATCGCGTGCGCGCGCAGCCCCCGCTCCAGCAGCGCGTCGGCCAGCGC